>VZSZ01006030.1:210516-226650 GCA_013398815.1 Ibidorhyncha struthersii | reverse complement strand
CCAAAGGACCCCCACAAGCCTCCATTTTGGGGGCTGAAAATGGACAACTTAGCTTCCAAGTCCCAAAAATGCAGCACTTCCGATTGGTTTGGGTTTTTTTTTCCTGAGTCCCAGAAACGTACAATTTAGCCTGCATTTTCAAGCACTGAAAACACAGGACTTCATCTTGCTCTGAGCTTCAGAAATGGACTGCTCACCCTCTGGTTTTGAGCCCTGAAAAATAAAGGACTTCAGTGTTTTTTTCAGGGCTCAGAGGGGAAAAAAAAAAAATGCAAATCACCACAGCATGTATCTTGCTTCTGAGCTTCAGAAAGAAATTGCTTAGTCTCTGTTTTCAAGAGCTGAAAACACAGGACTTTCTGAGCTTCAGAAACAGGGCTCTGCCTCTGCTGTTGAGACCCATAACCAGATTCCAGAATTCATTTTCAAGGCCCAAAAATGCAGTATTTGTTTCTGTGGTCAACAATGGAAATACAGGACTTTTAGTCTGCATTTTTAGCTGCTAAAACACAGCACATAAAAGTGATGGGTTGTGGGTTTTTTTCCTGAGCCCCACAACAGCTGGTCTCCATTTTCATGCTCTGAAAGTGCACGTCTGTCCTGGTTCCGGCAGGGATGGGGTCAATTTCCCCAAGGAGCCGGCAGGGGACACAGGTATTCTATACCACGTGAGCCATTCCCGGGCTATAGGGGGGAGCTGGCCGGGGAAGGGGGCAGGAAGTTGCCGTTCGGAGCGGGCTGGGGCGGTTCGGGTCCGGTCGGTGGGCGGCGGTACCGTAATAGCGCTTGAATATTCCTTTATTGGTGTTATTGTTTTTCTCTTTTCTTTGCTGTTCTGTTAAACTGCCTGTATCTCAGCCCACGCCTTTTACCTTTTTCTTCCGATTTTCCCCACGGCTGTGGGGGTTGAGCGAGCGGCCGCGTGGTTCTTTGTTGCCGGCTGAGGCCAAACCACGACAAGGTCTTAGTCTGGTTTTCAGCTTCAGAAATGCAGGACCCCTGCTCTGGTTTTGAGCCCCAAAAATGCGGCACTTAGTCTCCATTTTGAAGGCTAAAAACCCAGCACTGACCTTCTGTTTTGGTACTCGGAGCGTGATGTGGTGTGTGAGTGTAGATCAGCCGCAGCGCTGTGCCTCGGGGGCACCGTATGCAGTTTCAAGGAGCGCTTGGGTACTGGGGAGGGGACAACGGCGAGGGGCACGCACCTTGCAGGGAGGCCCCAGCCCCGTGTCGCTGTGGGGCAGCACGCACGAGTAGGGGGCCGCTTTGTTTGACTGTATTTCAGGCTTTACTTCCCCAGCACGACCATCACCACTCCAAACCCCTCCCGGGGCGCATCAGCTGCAGGCCCCCACGAAGAGCCCTGCCCGAGCATCCCAGGAGCTGGAGCCCGGCCGGGCAGGGAAGGCACCGAACCCACTCCAGGGACCCCCTCAGGGGAAACCCCTCCTCCAGAACCCCGCGCTCCAGGGGACCCCTTCCGGCGACACCCACTCCCTCCTCCAGGGTACACACGCCCTCTACCCACGCAGCTCCCCAAACTCCTCGAGAGACTCTCGACTCCGGTCGGCAGCAGCAGGAGACCCTTCCCTGCCCGTGCGGGCACGGGGACCCGCCCGGCGCTGTCGGATCTTCTGGGGCTGCCGCTGCCCGACCCGCGCCGGGAGCGGCACAAGCTGTCCGGTCGGAGAGAGAGAGGGCGGGACAAGGCTGCCCCTGCTTCACCCGGCCCCGAAACCCCCCGGCCGTCGCGGGCAGCTCCGCGCTGCCCCGGCCTCAGCACAGCTTACCTGCGAGCGGGAGCGAGGGGGAGCCGGAGCCGCCCCGCACCGGGTCTGGTCCCCACCGCAGCCCGGGGGGGAGCAGCTCCACAGCGGCATGCCTGCGGGCACGGGGATGGGTCCTCGCCCCCCCTAGTCCTCAAAGGGGGCTCGCTTAGGGACCAGCACTGCAGAAACCCCGATGGCACCCAAAGCTGCCATTGCACCGACACCACCAAAACAAGAAATTACAACCTAGGAGACAAACATGAACCCAAATGAAGCCCAGTGAAAAAGCCAAATCTCCCCAGGAAGGCACAGAAGAAACAAGTCAGTTTGGGCCCTGTGGAAATGCACCCTTCTCCTTAGTGTCGCACAAGTGAGAACAAGGCAGAGGGAAGATAAAAAGGCAGAGGGACAACAGCTGGGACCCTTCCCCCCCAGGCACCTCAGCACCCTAGAGAAGGGTTTGCCATTCACGGCAGCCCCAGACTCCTTAGCCATGTCCAAGGTGGGGTGGGGGTGAGCGGCTCTCAGGGGGGGTTACTTTTCTAACCCTCCTGCCACCTTTCTCCCCAGGACTCATACAGGAGCTCCTGGGGCTCGGGGAAGGAGAAGGCAGAGGCAGAGCTGAGGTATGGGACCTCACATCCACTTTCAGCCCCTGCCACACTGGCCCAGCATGAGTCATCAGCCCCAGGCTGAGGTCTGCCGTGGGGCTGAGGGTCGCTCAGCAGGCGCCCCAGTCTCTGTCTCCCATACAGGGAGCTCCATTTCACACAAATGTCCTGCAGCCATCGCTTTAAGTTCAGTGCATCCTATAGACAGGGCAAGAGACAGCCATGAAATCCCATCCTCTAATCCCTTCTCTATTTCATATGGAGGATTTTCTATTTATTCGGGAGTGGAGTGGTGTGGGAGATATTTCTTGGATGATTTGGGATGCCTGCCAGTCTTCACACGGCCATTTTTCAGTTACACTGGGTAATGTTCACACAGAGCAGGTGGCAAAGTGTAAATGTGTTAACACAGCTGGGTCACCTCCTGCCATTTTCTCTCTTGGGAGCAAGGGGACATAGGTCTGTCTCAGTCTGACCCCAAATAGCAGCCTTGCCACAGGCTGGCCAGGCTCTGCCCTGAGGGAAAGGTTTCTCTGCTAGCCACTGCAGTGCTGCCCCTTCGCAAACCCTGGACTGAGCACATCCAGGGCGACCCCAAGGACCTCAGAGCCAAGACCAGGATGGGTCCTGGGGCAGCAGTCAGCTGGCATGTCCCTGTTAGCAAACAGACCAGGCAAAGCAAGTCCACCAGGGGCAGAGGCTGCAGGCCAGAGGGAGGGGCTGCAAGCCAGAGGATGGGGACAAGCAGGAGTACTGCAGGGACAGGGAAGAAGAAGGCAGGTGTGAGAAAAAAATGATGGGCTGGACAGAGTGGGTTTCTTTTCCAAAGTGTGACAGGTTGCAGCTGGAGCAGGGCCAGCCCATGGTAGGAGGATGGCACCTCAGAGAGGCAGAAGTGTCTCTGGTGTCATACAGGCTCCAGTGTGTGGGGCATAGTTGGGTCAGAACCTTCTGCCTCCCTGGGCTATTGGGTTGCCGATGGGCACAGCAGCTTCTTGCCTCTTTGAGAGGCTCCTGCTGAGCTCCATTGCCTGGACTGATCCTCCCTTTTGGAGTGGGGGAAAATCTTGCATAAGCTGGAACGTGCTGGGTCCTGCAGCCAGGTGCAGGGGCTGACTGTGCCAGGCTGCCTGTGGACCACAGCTCCTGGGGCGCTGACCTTCACACACATTCTGAGAGCAGAAAATGCCTGGGGGCAGAGCGGGCTGCTGGCCTGCAGGGAGCATCATCAGTCAACGGGTCAAGCAGAGGGAGGTTGGGGGTTTTATTCATGCAAAAATAACATAAGCTAGCTAGAAGTGCCCAAGGGTCCTGCATATTCTGGCTCTTTCCTGCAGTAATTTGGATAAAAAGGCTCTGCTTTACAAAGAGGGGTGCAGAGGTTTATAAACAAGACTTCAGCAACAACACTGCACCAAAAGGCTTGGAGAACTCCAGACGAGTAGAGGGCTTCCTCTGGGGCAGGGTTCTGGTGCTGGACTCTTCACCAGGGGCTGCCAGAAGTCCCCCTGCCCTGGGGTACATCCTTGCTCCTGGCAGAATGCTGAGCCCAAAAGCTGCGAGACTTCCCAAACTGAAGCTGTCTCTGCTTTGGGCACCAGCAGAGAGGTGCTGAAGGGGCACTGGGGTTTGTCGCTGAGGTCTTTGGCCAGGCCTGCCGGGCACTGCTGCCCTCAGGGGCAAAGCTGGGCATGCAGTCACATTAGCTCAGCGCAGCCATAGCTGCGGCACTGGTAGGGCGAGGGGTTTGTGGCAGGGCAGAGGTACCACTGAGAAACTGGAAGCCTTCAAATCCACATGCCCACTGGAGGCTGCTGCAGGCCTCCTGGAAATCAGGAGTTATCAGGGTCTGGGGCTGTAATGACTCATGCAAACGCTCGACTCATTTAACCAAGTATAAAAAACAGGCTGGCATGCCATCGACCCCACAGATCCCATCACGAGCTTTTTGTTAACGCTGACTGCAAGTGTGTGCTCCATTTCCGCAGGCAGTCAAGAACACCAGCATTTTTTTCCAACGCCGCACTATCGATTCATTCGCACACAGCAGGATAAAAGCTTGTGGTGGACAACATGTAACACAACAGTTGTCATCTGCCTGGAGGTTTGTTTGGGTTTGGATTTGTTCTGGGACAGTTCTTGCACAAAATACTGCTCTGTGCTTGCTGGCTAGCCAGGGCTGGAGGCAGAGGGAGATGTGTGAACGGATGCTCACGTGTCCAGCTGGTGGCAAGCAGATAGCCGTTATCTGCTGAACCAGCATGCAAGTGTGACCTCCTCTGCTGGGCAGAAATTGCAGCATTAATGGCATGCATGCATGAGCACCCAATATTTTTATGCATGAACACCCCATGAAATTATGTGTGTGCATCCAATTATTTCACATATAAGTGACCTAAAAGTTCATGCATTAGTGCCCAATTAGCTCACGCATGACTGTCCAATTAATACCTAAGCATCCAATTACTTCATGCTCAAGCACCCAATTTTACACATGAGCATCAAGATAGCTCACACAGGCATCCAATTAATTCATGCCTGAGTGCTCAATCAGCTCACACATGAGCAGTCATCTCTCATACATGCCCCATCAGCTCATGCGTGAGCGCACATTTAGTACAAGCACGAGTGCTGTGGTAAACAGAAATTGCAGGGTACAGGTCACTGGGGGCATCGTGCCAAAATGCCAGCTGGCAAGAGAAGCCTGCACACCACTGCTTAGACAGAGTTAAGGAAAAGGGGGAGCTGTGAGAAGCTGTGCAATCATATCATAGCATCATATAATAGAATCATAGGATGGTTAGCATTGGAAAGGACCTTAAAGATCATCTAGTTCCAACCCCACTGCAGGGACACCTTCCACCAGACCAGGTTGCTCAAAGCCCCATCCAACCTGGCCTTGAACACTTCCAGGGATGGGGCATCGACAGCTGGCCTGGGCAACCTGTTCCAGTATCTCACCACCCTCAGAGTAAAGAATTTCTTCCTAATATCTAATCTAAATCTACCCTCTTTCCATTTAAAACTATTACCCCTCATCCTATCACTACACTCCCTGATAAAGAGTCACTCTCCACCTTTTCTGTATGCCCCCTTTAAGTACTGGAAGGCCACTATATGGTCTCCCTGGAGCCTTCTCTTCTCCAGGACAAACAACCCCAACTCTCTCAGCCTGCCTTCATGGGAGAGGTGCTCCAACCCTCTGATCATCTTTGTGGTCCTCCTCTGGACTTGCTCCAACAAGTCCAGGTCCTTCTTATGTTGGAGGCTCCAGAACTGGATGCAGTGCTTGCCGCGCTTCTTCTGATGCAGCCCAGGATGCGGTTGGCTTTCTGGGCTGCGAGCACACATTGCTGGCTCATGTTGAGCTTCTCAACAACCAGCACCCCCAAGTCCTCCTCCTCAGGGCTGCCCTCAATTCATTCTCCGCCCAGACTGTATTTGTGCTTGGGATTGCCCCGACCCATGTGCAGGACCTTGCACTTAGCCTTGTTGAACTTCATGAGTTTTGCACAGGCCCACCCCTCAAGCCTGTCCAGGTCCTTCTGGATGGTATCCCTTCCCTCTAGTGCGTCAGCTGTGACACAGCTTGGTGTCATCAGCGACATTGCTTAGGGTGCACTCAATCCCACTATCTATGTCACTGACAAAGATGTTAAACAGCACCGGTCCCAGTACCAGCCCCTGAGGAATGCCACTCATCATGGGTTTCCACTTGGACATCAAGCTGTTGACCGCAACTATTTGAGTGTGACCATCCAACCAGTTCCTTATCCACTGAGTGGTCCATCCATCAAGTCTGTGTCTCTCCAATTTAGAGACAAGGATATTGTGTGGGACAGTGTCAAATGCTTTGCACAAGTCCAGGTAGATGATGTCAGTTGCTCTCCCCTTATCCACCAATGCTGTAATGTCCTCATAAAAAGCCACCAAATATCTGAAAAGGCATGGGGAAAGAGAGACCCCCAGGGAGATGTGCAGCTGGAGACGTGCTCCTGGGTGAAGGCTCTTCACATGCTGGAGGGGTTCACCTCTGGGGCATCTGCAGCCAGTGAAGGACCCACACTGGGGCACTGATGGCAGTGTGCAACCCCAACCTCCTATGCTGCTGACATTTCCCTGAAGGAATGGGTGTGCACTCAGGGCAACCTACAGCATTTTTGCTGTAGCAAATGGAGACTAAGGAACAGGGGAGGAGTGGTATGTGGCTTGAGTTGAACCCAGGAAAGAGGGAGGAAAAGACTTTACTGAAATGTTTAATTGCTTATATTTTCTTTTGTATCTCAATACCCGAATCAGTGATTAGACATCCATGTGAACTGGCAATTAAGTATCATGTTAAGTAAAATTCCAGCAAGTTGAGATCCTTGTGCCAACACCTTGCTGTTCACGTTGCTTGTGCTGAGACTGAACATCATATGCCTTCACCATGACTCATCTTCCCCAGAGCTGCAAGGACTAAATGCCTCTTTGCTGCCCTAGAGGGACCAAGCTGGCATCTCTGCCCAGGGAACTGACAGCAGTGCCTCAGTGCCACAGTAACACTCCTGTCCCAACTAACTGGAGGACTAAGAGATGGGCAGGAGGGGTGGAAGGAAACCAGCCCCTTCTTTCCTGCAGCCTGAAGACCAATTGCCAGCAAGTGAGATGCATCTCTGATGCCACATTCCCACCCTCTGCCACTTCTTGGTGCGGGGTCACCTCAGGTGCTTTTCCAGTGAAAATTGGTTCTTTTCAGGAGCATCAAAACTACTTTCAAGGTCTTTATTCTAGCAGAGCAGTCTACAAACACCTTTCCTGGCTTACCAGAGCACCTAAGGGCTGAGAATCATGGTCTGTCAGGGGGTCACTGCATCTGCCCAGCCCTCGGGAGGAGGCAGAAGAACTTTTCCCTGCCTGTGTGCCCAGTGCCTGACTTCTCCTGTCAAACTTCAGCACTGACCCCATCCATCTCTTGCCATTGCTTTTTTCAAGGGTTGCACTAGAAACTGTTTTCTTTATTTCTGCCTGTAGGAACTGGGGAGGTCTCTAGCATGTGTAGTTTCTCTTGCAGTGGGGCTGGGCCAGGTGGCAGCAGGCATTTCTAGGAAGTGACAGAGCTTACAAACCCTTTGCCTCAGCTGATCAAAACAAATAAGGTGCTCACTCACTTCTCCTGTTTGACTGACTGTGCCCTGAGTATTTCCTACCTCTCAAGCGACGGTATACTATGCAAGTTTTAAACTGCTGTTGCAAGCCAAAATTTCCAGGTGAATAAATTGGCACAAACTGCATCTTACATGACTACTGATACAATAAACATAGGCTCTGACTTCACTGTGCACTGTCGCCATGTGTTTTCCCACCGTATTTATGCCTCCCTCCCCGCTTAGGGAGGGGATGTGCACTGCAGAGCATAGGGAAGGATATAGATATATCTATAAAAAAATACAGGTACGTATTTACATCAGGTCAGCTGCTCCATAAAAACCATCCCAAGAAAAGCTCTGGCTTTAATTAAATGCAAAACAGACTTTTCCGTGTTTCAGAGAACAAAACAAAATGCCTTGACTCTCTTGGTGTTTACCAGGAGGTAGGAACATGCGGGCAGGCAGTGACTGTGCTTCCAAAGGGATCTGGTCCTTGCTTGGACAAACACTCTTTGAGCAGAGACAAGGAGGCAGCTGCCCACATAGCCATGCCTGCAGCATCCCAGGCATCCATAATACCTGTAGGGCAGAGGTAGAAATGACATGGAGCGTGGAGGAAACCGCAGTTCTTTGTGGGTAGCAGTCAAGGGCTGGGTAGGATACCCTCAACACTGATGCCAGACAATTGCTAGATGCATTGAATACCTGAATGCCAGTCATACCAACTGCCTCCAAGAGCTGGGTGTAAGGTTTTCCAGTACTCGCTTCACTTGATTAGTATTCAAGTTAAGACATCTCCCCCGCTGGCTTAGGTAGGATCAGTTTCAGATCACCACTAAATTGCTGAATATAATGTCAAAGAGAAAAAAAGAAAATACACAAATCTGCTCAAAATATAAAATGAAACAAGTGTACCAGAGTCCCACATAATTTCTCCCTCGCAGGTCAAAGAGCGTTAACTGTTCCTTACTAGAAAGCTTACACTGACCTACAGAGGAATGTCACTTTTCGAGGGTTATTTGGCTGTGAATCTCTATCCACAAGCCTACACTGCTTTTTAAGAAAATGAAGCTCTGCAACCCAGTTAAAAAAACACAGTTTTATGACAGAACTGGTTGTAATCTTAGCAAGGCAATTAATTTTAAGGTTCATCTATGAGACAACTATCCGCAGAATAAAATCCTTAAAATTACAGATTTCAGGTCTTTTGCAGCAAACACACTTGGATTCAATGACTAGGAAAATCCCCTCCCCTCCAGTGTCCTTATTCTCAGTGTTTTAATACAAGGTACTGTATCAAACAAATTAGCCTTTTATGTACATATACTGACTTAAAAAGAATAAATAAGTACACACATACATAAATTAGCCTACACCAACTGGACCCAGCATCAGAGTTTCAGAAGTTCACTCCAAGCTTAAGGCACTTGCAAAACACAATTCTGTTCCAAAAGAAAGCAGCAAAGTGATAGCTCTGGCAATTAAATGAGCTCTGTTGTGCATCAGGACACAATGACACTAATAATGCAGGTGAAAAACTTAGCTCCTAAGAGAACATTTCTGCAGGCAAAATGTAATTATTAAAAATGGTCTCTATACATTTCTACTAAGAACACGTTTCTGCCTGCGTGAAGGCTAGAAGAAGAAAGAGAGGTCCTTTCACAGCCACATCAGTTAGCAATTACAATCCCTTGTTAGTCTCATACAGACACAATAAACTGAAGTGATCTCTCGACATAATGGCTGTCGAGGGCTAAAGCTGACAGCAACATCCCCCCGTATTATTGATTTCAGCCAATTCACAACTGCAGCAAGTGGCATGGGCAATATTCAACACTTCCAACAACTAAAAGCACACAGACGTTTTAAAATGCACCAAGGCTGAGGGTGTATGCCAGACCCTGTGACCATAGCACATCCCACTGCCGAGACAGCCAGTCCTACCCTGAGCCTGCTCCCCACCCAAGCCTGCAGGGAGGACTCTGGAAGTATAAGGGTGCTCAGTGTGAGCCAGGTACCCTCACTGTGATGGGCAGAACACATCTTCAGATTGAAACACACTACATTTTTACTGTTATAGGCCAAAAAGGGTGAAATTATAGCTCTTTCCCATAGTATGGCTAGCTTTTTTGAACTTGGAGAAATTAAAGTAAAGGTGTTGGAGCAGATTTGCGGACTAAGCAGATGCTGTGCAGAATTTACCACTTTGCAGATATATAGAAAAGTAGTAAGATTTAAAATAAAACCAAAGGTTATCTCTTCTGGTATTGCTATGCTAGTACCAGTGCTGGTAGGTAACTACCAATTTTCAGCCTACGTACAATTTTTTTCATTGCAGGTGTTTTATTTGGCAGTGTTTAATAACTTTCTGATTTGCAACAATTCTGTCCCTTGAGAAACTCAAGGATTAAACAGCTACTATTTTTCCCCAAGTTTTACCAAAAAATGCCAAGTCACATATACATTCCTCTGGCACTAGCAGAACAATTCTGTAAGTAAAGAAATCGGAGCAGCTCTGCAAAATAGAAAACAGAAGTAGAAAACCCAGCAATTTATTCATCTGCTTCTGAATTTATATCTTAGCCCCAAAGACAATTGCTTTGGCATTCAGTACAATCATGGGAGTGAAAAAAACCTCCTGTGTGGGAGCAGAAATAGCAGCTGGGAGTGTATGGGAACTTCCTGACACACATCTGTCACCAATAAACCCAACCCTGATTTTTCCATACACCTTCACAGGGACCCTGTTGTCTCATCCATCCATATGTTCCTGGCTCCCCATGACCACCTGCTTCCAAGTCTCCAGTCTTCCAACACAGATGACACCAGCTCTCCCCAGGGCCAGGCTTTGCACTGAAGGCATGGCAGTAAAGGGCGGGTGGCACAGCAGCCCTCCCCTCCTTCAGCTGACAGAAGAGAAACAAACAGCAAGACAAAGAAAGCTGCTCTGCTTTTTCTTTCTTCCCTTCTTTCTTTCTTTTTCCTTTCAGCAGTGCCTGGTCTCAGCAGAGAATTTATGTACGCTGGCATGAATGCCTCACGAACTTGAAAACTTAACATAAGCCCCTCTTTCAACCACGGTATTGAAGTGACCTTTTGAAATTTACTCTTCTCACACATAAAAAAAGCTATTCTTTGGCTTTAAACACATCAAAGACATGTAGCAGCCTTAAGAACAGTATTACTCTCCGTTGCAGGTAGCCATTAGACAACCGAACACGCAAAGGAGACAAGAGAGGCATTGACTCAGACAGGTTTAATGAACCTTTTTTTCCACAAAACTGCTGACTAAGTCTTCACTTAAGCCTTAATGAGATGATGGTGCACTTGGCTTCTCAAGGGCAGGTCATACTTCGCTTCTCCTCTTTCAAAATTTGAGCAGATGAGAGGTAGCTCACGGAGCAGTACCTGCTGAAGAATACTCTTGTCCTGAGAAGGTAAGTACAAACAGGAGTCAAGGGATGCTACAGTTCCTCTCCTACACACTCAAGATGAGGGGATTAAAAGTCTTACCATCCACCAACACAGAAATTTTAGAAGACAACCCGAAAGAGACACTTGGAAGAACTGACAACTTCCAAACGCTGGTACTGACCTCTCTCAAGCTGTGGCATTGCTTTTTTCTAACTGTTGTCAAACTGTTGCATTGTACAATTGCAGGGCATTTTGCAAAACTGCCCAAATGCTTCTCTTCTAAATCCCAGTTGTTTTTCTTAGTCTCAAATGCCGAATGTTTTAAAATGTCTTTTAACGTAGCAACACGGGAAAGTACATGCAAAAAGTTAAGGATTTGATTTGACTACATGCTGTACATCTTCCAGCAAACTTTGTACGCCCAAAGCCTTGCAGATTATCTGGAATCCATTAAGTGCTTATGGCTATAAGCATTACAGTAATAATGTAATAATAATGTAATAAACATTACACCAGCAAAATGAGCTCCCATTGGTAATAACCCAAACACTGAAGGCATTACCTTACTCGCACAACTGTAACTTCCCAAACAACCTTTTTTAAAGAGGCTGTTCATACTAACACTTTTGTGAGAGTAAGTGAGGCATATCAGGCATTCTTTCATGCCTTTTATTGGGTATTTTTGAAATGTTAAAATGCCATCATTTCATACCTAGGGTCTGATGTTTTCCTGAAACCACTGCAGAACATAGATGAAATTTAGTCCTGAAAACCAAAAAACCCTGTCACTTCTGTTTATCATGTTGTTCCCATTACACAGTGAAAAAAAAAAAATCAGCATGCTATTAATGGCTTACTATGGTTTTGCCCATCTATTTCTGCAGTACACATCCATGAAATATTACAACCAGCAGAGAGCTGCTGAGGAAATTAAAGTTTTCTTATGAAGCCGTTAGCTCATGGGTTTATGTACAGAAGTGTCTCACAGGCTGGTCCTTGTAAAAGAAATACTGTATTTTCAGAATTTTTTCTATGCTCAGACTGTCCAAAAATAGAGAAGGATTTCCAGGAAGATGTGGAGGAAATACACCAAAATGATTCACAACTGCTCTAATATTCTCCTACTTGTTTTAATATTCACAGAATCACAGAATGGCCAGGGTTGGAAAGGACCTCTGGAGATCATCTAGTCCAACCTCCCTGCCAGAGCAGGGTCACCTACAGCAGGTTGCACAGGACGGCGTCCAGGTGGGTTTTGAATGTCTCCAGTGTGGGAGACTCCACAACCTCTCTGGGAAACCTGTTCCAGTGCTCTGCCACCCTCAAAGTAAAGAAGTTCCTCCTCATGTTAAGATGGAACTTCCCATGTTCAAGTTTGTGCCCGTTACCTCTTGTTCTATCACTGGGCACCACTGAAAAAAGACTGTTCCCATCCCCCTGGCACCCTCCCTTTAAGTATTTATAAGCACTGGTAAGACTCCCCCTCAGCCTTCTTTTCTCCAGACTAAGAAGACCCAAGTGCCTAAGCCTTTCCTCGTAAGAAAGATGCTCCAATCCCCTAATCACCTTAGTAGACCTTTGCTGGACCCTCTCCAGCAGTTCCCTGTCCTNTTGCTGGCCCATGGTCATCCTGTTGTCCACCAGGACTCCCAGGTCCCTTTCCACAGGTGAAAGGCTGCTCTCCAGGAGGTCAGTGCCTAACCTGTACTGATGCATGGGATTATTCCTCCCCAGGTGCAGTACCCTACACTTGCCCTTGTTGAATTTCATTAGGTTCCTTTCCGCCCAACTCTCCAGCCTGTCCAGGTCACGCTGTAAAGCAGCACAGCCTTCCGGCATGTCAGCCACCCTTCCCAGTTTCATGTCATCAGCAAACTTGCTGATGGTACACTCTATCCCTTCATCCAGGTCATTGATTATACTGCACAGAACAAGACATGCTTCTCTCAGTTATGGTGGTAATCCTGACACAAACTTTTACGCCCCCATCTCTTTTGTAGAACAAGCCCAGAGAGCTGCTCAGAAAGCCTGGTGTCATTTCTCCCCAGGATAAGCACCATGACACAACTGCAGAGACGAAACAATCACATTTCACACACCTTTACCCTGGACCTGCACAAACCCCACAGAGGAACAGCTCGTCACTTCAGCCAGATGACAGCAAATGTAATAATCTTCCAGTTGCTGTACTTCACTGTCAAAAGAGAAATTTTGGGCCAGCTGGCGATGCTGACCTGATTTGAAAACAACTAGGTCATAAAGCAACTCAGAAATCACGTATATTTGTCCTCAAATGTCCTTGGAGAAGTCCTTTTTTAGACAATTCTGCTCCTTATAACTTCATTTTCAGTTTTAGTATCACATTATTAGAAAGGACACACGGAAAAATAATGGTATTTGTGAGAAAGCACCTGATTGGTACAGCACAGCTACGAGTGTTTGAGCTGCTAGTTGCTTCTCTACCTCTTTGCTTCTAACCAGTGATTTGCAGCAACCAGGGTAGAGTTTTGCTGTACCTACAGGATAACTATCTCCAGCAGATAATGACAGCCACATTGCTTCCAGTTAAAAAGTGAACGCTCTGGAGATATGCGCACACAGGGTGCTATTTTGTAATTACCTGCAATTACCTGGCTGTAGGTGGCAGCTTGCTGGAAGACCTCAGCAAGAAGAAGGTATCAGCCAGAGCAGCCTCCTTGCACCTGTAGTGATCCCATTATTTCACAGGAACTCTAAACATTGGCAGCAACAGAAATACCCTGCACATTGTTCAATAAGGAATGCTGAGATGCTCACATCAAGTATGCCTTCTTGGTGATACATCCATTATAATAATTCAAATCTGAAAATTGAGTCTGACTTGCTAAGCGTAAGGGAATGCAAACCCTCTGTTTCTCCCTCCTTCAAGTTGCCCTTTGACTGCGTGTTCTCTCCCACTAAGGAGTGCACTGTAGACTTAGGTCCCCAAGTAACTGAACAAATCCTCTGCCAGTTACAGCTAAAGCTCATTTGAAAAAAAAAAAAAAAAAAAAGCTGCTACCACTGTTTCTGGGCAACTAAAATGGCCAGGCCTGTCCATGGAAACATCCTACTCACTTGTTTTACTATCTTGCAGACTGAGACCATCCGCCTGCCCTACAGATGCAACCTGTTTGTACACACTGAAGTGCTCTTATCCCTCCAGCAAGGAAAGATGCAAGTTCTGTCTCTAACTACAATTTGCTGGACATGCCTAGCATGGAAGGGAAGCTGGACAAAACTATCAGCTTCACACGTCATGGGTGAAGGAACACAGAGCAGGGACAAAAAATTACATTACTCTTGTCAAGTGCATTTGAGAACTAGGTGAAGACTGAAAAAATACAAGGGCTTAATACATTTATTCATAACTGCTGGTATGTAATGTAGAATATGCTACAATCTTCATATACAAAGAATTCATGGCAATTACTGGCCAAGCGCTGCAAAGCACAAGTTAAATGGAAGGAAACTGAAGCAGCATGTACACTGCCTCCCCACGCTTCTTACACTGTTCTGAGCATGTAAATCCATCTCACACTTGCCTGACCAACCCGTTTTCAGTCCTATTTAAGTACTACAAGGACCAAGCTTAAGGACTGAGAAAAGGACTGAAGACTGGCAGCTGTTTGCAAGTGGTAGGAGGCAACTCCAAGTGACAATTCCCTCCCTGCTCTCAACTCAACTATGAGAAAAGTCCACAAGCAAACAATCCACCCTTCATCTATTACTGCAAAGGAAATGGCAGATGCATATAGAACAAGTCATACTTCCAACTCCCTTTTTTTCTGAAGGGGCCATAAAGGCAAATGAATAATCTAATGTGACCTAATCTAATCTAGTAGTACCTAACTAATGTGACCCATTCAGTTACAGCATTCCCTGCACCTTCACTTGCTCATGGAATCATGGTGGTAAAAGCAGACCACCATTTCATTTTCAAGCCAGCTGACCAGTAACCTTCCCTTCCAGCTCTACGTTTTATTACCTTAGTTTTTTTTCCTATTTGTACCTTACCTTTCACAGCATCAGCAGATGCTACTATGACAACAAGGTGTTGCATACCCCAAGAGATACAACCAGGCCATTAGACCACATGCTGACATTCCCTACAGCTTTGACTGCCTAACATCTGTTCCTGGCTGGAAACCTTTCACATCTGATTCCAGCTTAGGAGGACAATCAGGAGATTATTACAACCTACATCAACTTGACTAGAAGCAAACCTTAAGTAGGGTAAAACCCCTTCTTAATCTGTGTCTGATACTAGGCAGATTGTGCTCGGTTCCACATCCTTCAACTGTAATGCAGAAATACAGTTACCTTTACAGCTCTACTCTGGACTAATCATGAATCAGTACTGTGAAAAGCAAACCTTTAATGTAATGTGCACAGCGATTGAGTGCCAAAGCTTTCAGTCAGATACAATGAATTTTAAATGTTACTCTGCTGTAAGCCAGCCTGTAAAACTGGCTCCTAGTACTTTTGCTGCAGAGACAGGCAGTGTGCTCAGCATGTATCTTTTTGCAGCATTTTCTACTGCTACTTGAAGCATGTAAGTGATCAACAACTTCCAAATGTAATTAAAAAACAGTGTGTGTTTACTCAGTTATTTCCATGTCATATGCTGTTGGGAATTTTCTAAGACCATGACAGCTGCTGAAGATAAACAGCAGGTAAAATTTCTGCATATTTTCTGAATCAAGAGTAGTCTTAGATACATAAAATTATTCCTTGACTTTTGTGTGGACCATTATCCCCACTCAGTCACCCAAGTCCAAGAAATTCCCCTGCCATTAAAGTTCAAAGCATTATTACATGCTTTGATGTAGAGCTAAGTAGCAGACTTGTTCTGTGCAGTGCCCAAGAGGCCTTTCAAAACTCAGCAGCAGGTCACCCATTAAGACAGTCCAGTAATGTGTTGTTAAAAAATAAAATAAATAAATAAATAATCACCCAGCAATAGAGCACATGAAACAGGAGCCACGGCTTGATCCAGCCTGCATCTTGTAGAATCCTCACTCCTTGCAGACAACTTCCCTGCTCTTAAGTAACACATCCAACTGAGCCCTTGCTCACTATTGCCCACGGAAGGTCAGATTCATTAATTCTGGTACTTTATCCCTTTCTCCTCTTCCTGCAGCCAGGCTACTATTAAGTGTTCCTTGAAGTTAAATGTTGTTTCTATACTAT
>VZSZ01006030.1:200516-205516 GCA_013398815.1 Ibidorhyncha struthersii | reverse complement strand
ACATGCCTGTCCCAGTCAAGATTGTCAGACATACCATAAATCAGTTCCTGACTCTGACTTACCCCAGTTCCTCCTTCCATTAACCCAGCAACTCAAAGCCTGTAATTAATACCCTTATAATTAAAATTCTGACTACTAAGACACATGAAGCTATGCTGGCCATTAGGTTTACAGTAGCATCCATGCAGGTTGCATTTGGGGGCTGCTTTTTATTACTAAATTTGTGAAGACAGAACAAGTTCTACAAGTATAAGCAGTTTATTTCACCACGTACCTCACCAAAACCTCCAAAATATTCCCGTATTTTCTCCTCAGGTGTGTCTGGAGATAACCCCCCAACAAAAATCTTTTTAACAGGTTCTTTTGTTTTCATGGCTTTAGCTCTTTTTGGATCAATGACTTTTCCATTCAGCTTGTGTTCTTTCTGGTCCATGACCTGTGAAAAATTAAAACACAATCTTACTCGTGGTTCAAGCTAAATGTTTCACTGATGTTTTGAGCAAGGCCCAGTTATTTTATGTTAATGTTAGCAACTCCATTTCAATACCGTGGTTACAGCAATAATGTGTTGCACAAAACCAAACATTTCCATATTTTGATCACTATCCACTGACACAGACAATTCTGACAAAGCATTTCAGGAGTCACCTGGAGCCATGTATCACTCAAGGCAAGTAAGAGTGTGTAACGTTTCTCAGAAAGTACTCTACAGTCCCATCCTCAAACCTCATGAAGTAAAGAATCTGTACTTTAGATACTACCAAAGGTCAATGAAGGTGAAAACTTTTGAGCATGCTGTGTCAACAGCATTTTAGAAAGGTTAACAGCTAATTTTCGCTTGGAGAAAGCCCAACTCTATCAAAGCCACTGGCTCTACTCTAGGGGTTCATGCTGCAGCACTGGAATGCAAAGACTTGAAGTTCTTTGTAAATTACTGCTTTCACAGTAGCAGGCAGCAGACATTTACATGTGATATTTTTAAAGTGCTCAAATTCAGTGGCTTGCAGTACACTCCCCTGTAAGTACCCAAAGCAACACTTTGGGAATCAGTGCTGGTCCTGGCCACTGCATCACAAGCAAGACAGTTTTGGGGAAAAAAAAAAACACATTTCAATAAGCATCTTAAATATATTGTATCCCAGAGTCATCTTTAACAGATCACATACAAACAACTATGCATACAATCACCATAGCGCTGGATCTTTGCTACCTAAAATTGAACATGTTGTTTCATTACATTAATACTACCTTATCTACGCTCTCCGATTCTTTGAAGAGTACAAAGCCGAAGCCTCTCGATCGCCCAGTGATGGGATCTAACTTCAGAGTGCAGTCTACAACTTCACCAAATTTAGAGAAATAGTCCTTCAGATCTTTCTTTGTAGTGTCCCAGCTAAGGCCGCCAATAAACATTTTCCTGTTAAGACAAGATGGTTAATCTGTTACTGTGTCTTAACCAAAATCCTGTACTGTCAAGCTTTATGAGCTCAGTTACATAATGTAAGGGATAGCAGAATTTTATTAGTGACCCTACACACACAGACCTGCACTTTTTGAGAACTTCCTTAAATGATCCCAGCCAGATTAGACAAAAACTTATATGTACACAAAAGTTTTGCACCATCTTCCATTGCAGTTGCTTACTCTGCTATCCCAAGAAACTACAGAGAGTGACAAAAACATACTTTACTACTTCCTTGAATCCCCACTACTACTGACCCACCACAGGCTTAATTCCATTTAGTTACCTCTGGAGCCTCCACACAACTGCTTATGAAACAAACACAGGCAGAATAGATTTACAAGGCAGGGCAACTAAATGGAAGTATTTATGTACAAGTCTGGACTGGACATATGCCAATATTAGTAAACTAAAACAAATAAAGTTTAGTCAGGTCCCCTTCCCCAGAAAGCAGTAAAAAAAAAGTAAAGCATTGGATAGTCAAAACGTATCTTTCCTCCCCAAAACATGATATAAATACCTAGCATAATCCAATACAATCACAAGAACATCTTCCCAATGATCTTCCCCATCTTCTACCTACAGGACCAGTGCTGCTGGGCAAACGTGCACAGCAGATAACTCTCATCATGACTTGTGTTTTCAAAAGCACACTGGAAGCTTGGAATCAAATTGCAGCCATTCCATCACATTAGTATGCCACAAAAACAAACAAACAAAAAAAGTCAAGAACCTCTGTGTCTTGAGAGGAAACACTTCGTGGTTTGCACCAATTAAAAATCAAGCCAATATGCACACAGATGAAGCATTCCTAGTTATTAGGCATAGGGCTGATGCACCCATTCAAAAGAGGATTTGATTTGAGATGATCTCTTCTAATACTGGTAAAGATTTTACAGTGGGCTCAAAAGTATGATCCATTATGATCTATAAAAATGCTTTCTACAAAGCTTTGTCCATTTTCACTGTACCAACTTATTCCACAATCACATGCAGATATCAGAAAACCTGGAAAAGCACTGTAGTATGTTTTCAACTCCTCTACTTTCCATGCACATACAAAGTTTTCTGCCAATCATGTACAACCGTGTTGTACTTTCACAAGTCAAACTCTCTCAAATCAAAAGCTGCTCATGTGAACTAACTGTTGAATTAGTTGTGCTCTTACAGAATTAAGAGCATTCAGCTTCTGACAAACATATTCAACCTCCACACAGATGTGGGGGTTCAGGAGCTTCAGATGTTTCTATAAAAATTCTTGAAGTCTATAAACAGGTGAACAGATTCCTGTTCCCTTCATCCACTTTTCCCATTAGTTCCAGATCTCTCTTCAACAGAGCACCAAAAGGCCTTTCTAGTGTGACATCTTACTGTCTTCAGGACCAATATGGATATAATGGTCCACACTGGCAAATCAGCAGCATCATAGCAGTACAGATAGTAATTCAAAGCATGCTTTGCATCCTTGTATTCATTCATAATTAAGGTTCTTTATTGTTTGTTTTGTGGGTTTTTTTTAAGCAGGAAAACAGAACACATACAGAAAACGCAGCATTGTATTTCTGACGCATGGGGGACAGTGATACTCTTAGCAGTTCCTACAAACATACACTTGCTATGTGACATACAAAACACCTGTTCCACAGTTATCAACAAACCATTAACATAAAACACCACTGTTTTATAGTTATTAACAAACAATCAACATTAAAATACAAACCTCTGCTTTATATCAGTAAGGTCACAACAAGAACATGAATTTGAAACTGAAAGCCCTCTGAAGGATTTTCCTCCCACTGTGCAATAACTGCACTTTTGAGTCCAGCTACAGAGCAGCAAACCATGAATGCTTCAGCTTGCCACTACAGAAGCTGACAAACTACTGCTCCACTGTGAAACTGAGGTCAGATCAAGGCTTCAACACAAAGGCAAGCACAACAAACAAGATGCAATGTCACAGTGCTGTCAAAAGCTCACTTACATTTCCCAAACCATAGTTTGGCTGGTGTAAGTCACATCAGCACATACAGTTTTCCAAAACAAGTTACCAAACATGTACTGGGAAAGCTTTCAAACTTCAGACTTAGCTAAACGGCACAAACATCACCATGACTAGTGGCTTTGGTCTTCCTCCAACAGGCTAGTCAGGAAGTTGCCTGACATGTGGGTTTCTCAAGTCTACAGTTCTCACCGAGAAGATCTGAGGGTACATGAACCTGTGCACTGTTTTTTTTTCCTGAGGACACTCTCGCTAATTCCTAATGCAAAGGAAACACCAATGTATCTGCATCCAGCAGCTACCAAGGGTGTGCTGTTTTCCCTCTACTACCAAAAGAGCTGTCAAAATACTTAATTTCCTGTACAGCTTTACACGTAAGAACTGACAGGTACAAAAAAACATTGACCTAAACTACAAGTCAATGTATGCTACATGTAATCACTGGCTAATGTCACTGTCCCACTGAGTGACAACTTCCTCTAGGCTGCATTGACTCAAAAGATGACAGGCTTCCTCATGAAAACCCTTTAACAGGTGTGTATTCAAGGGCAAAAAGTAAAACAAATATGCAAATTGCAGAGGTACTTAAAGCCATTAAGAGCAGGTGAGAAGTAACAAAAACATTTTAAGTTTTCAGTAACCCTAGCAAAACACCCAAAAAAGGTTCCCTGCTTACAGCCACATCCCAGGTTATTACAAAAGGAGGAAGACAGGAAGGTTTCGCAGCAATTCTCTACAGGACACAGTAGCTAGTGTTCCTTTATCCAGTTTATTTTCTGCCTTGGTCAAAAACAGACCTGCAGCTTGAGTTTCTTATTGGCCTGACAGGAGACCACACACAGCAGAAGCCTGTCCTGTAACTGGATTTATTATATGAAAGTGACACTGCCCCATGCCAAGCATCAGGCAGAGGCCCTTAGAAGATTAAAAGCTGCCTTCATTCTTAAGCTGTCACCTAAATGGGAAACTTCCTCACAGTAAGCTTCATGAGAAGAGGAGGAATGGTGCAGAAAGAGTCAAGGTGCCTCATGTGTCTCACTGATATGCAACTGACATACCATTTATGTTTGCAACACAGGGCAACACTAAGTGACTGCAACCTGATCACTCAGCTACACTGAGTTACAGTCCTAAACACACGCACTCTGTGTTAACTTTTAGAAAAGACATCCTCAAAAGCAACAAAAAAAGTTTGTAGTTTGGCACACATCACACCAGATGTACACCTCAGGACCAATCACCGCCAAGGGCCGTGGGATTTGGGTTGACAGGGGCATGAAACCTTCCCCACTTGACAGCAGCATTTGGAACTCCCTGACAGCGCTGCTCCCGCTAATTTCTAAACCGACTGAGACCACGGTATCACCCTCGACTCCCTGCAATGGCAAAGAGCTACCCAGCTACCGACCCAGCTGTATTTTCCAAGAGCAAGCCAGGCCCCCGGGTCGCGTTTAGGTTTGCAGCCTCCAGGTGAGCCGCCAGCTACCGCCCGGGCGCGGGCCGGCTCGCCGCGGGGGTCTCTCCCCCGCTCCTCACGCC
>VZSZ01006030.1:159672-193346 GCA_013398815.1 Ibidorhyncha struthersii | reverse complement strand
CGGGCATAGCCGCCGCGGCACTCCCCGCCGCTGGGGTCCCATCCACGCCGCACTCGCCGGCCGCGATCTGCGGCGGCCCAGCCCGGTCTCCCGCGCAGCCGCAGCCGCAGGGCGGAGCACCCGCCGCCGAGACCCACGTGCCGCCGCCATGGGCGTGCTGCCGGTGCCTGCGGAGGTGCGCGCCATCCTGCTGGACATCGAGGGCACCACCACCCCCATCGCCTTCGTCCAGGTGAGACCCGGCGGGGCAGGCGGCAGCGGCCCCCCCACGCGGCCGGGAGCCCCGCAGGCACCGCCGGGGTGCTCCGTTAGTGTCGCCGTTATTATCATGGACCCCCTCCGGCAGCCGGGGAGGGGGGTCACCGCTGCCACGGGCAGATTTCTGTGGCTGCAAGATCCCTTCGCTGGCACGGCCCCCCCGCGGGGCGGGGAGGGGAAGGGGACTCTCCCGGTGCTGCAGCCCTGCGGAGGGCAGGCCTGAGTTTCCTCCAGAAGCGTAAGACCGTAACACATTTTCTGTGTTCTTCTGAATAATACTCACGAGAAAATACGTCTCGTTTTACTGATCGCTTGCCTCTTTTGTGGGCGGGGGAACGGGGAACTATTCAGATGCAGGGCAGTTCGGTAAATTATTTTTTTCATGGATATAGGGCAGTTGGAGTGCTCTCAGCCTCATGTAGGAAAAGCATCACTGTTGCTTAGATGGCTGGAGCTGCAGCACCTCACCCGTGTTTGCAGAGAGCCTGAAGTACTGTCTCGGGTTTGTCTGCTGCCTTTTCCCTTCAAAAGGGTGGTACAGTCAGATGCCTCCAGTGTCACCAGAGATGTATGTCTTTCCTCCAGCATGCACAGGGCCAGTACTGGGGGAGGGTAGCACAGAGAGCACATCAACAGGGAGGAGTGTACTAACAGCAAATATGTATGAGTGGCTTCCCTTGCCTAGGAGAAGGCTTAAGACTATTGAAAATGTTGGTTTAGGTGCAAAAGCCAAGGGACCGGGAAGTCTGCAAGGCCAGCAGGAGGCGTCGGGACAAAGGCTGTAAATATGCTGTTAAAATTTGCAATACTCCAACCGTTGCGTGTCCCTCCTCTCTGAGAGGTTTTGGTCCAGGCTAGTGTGCTTCACAGGAGGGAGCAATTTGCTCCCTCAGAACAGAACTATCCCTTCTCCTGCCATTAACCCATATTTCTCCATGAAACATTGTAGCTTTTGGTGGATCTTTTTTGCTAGTAGTTTACACAGGTGCTTTGTGACCCACATGATGCGCAGAGGGGTGAAGGCTCTTGCCAGGCTTTCTAGGGGTTTCTGCTAACAGTTTAACAGATGCACAACATGACCGACATCTTTCCTGTCCATGTTTTTCCAGTGCTCTTGAAGAAACTTCAGGTCTAGATGACATTACAGCTGCCTCCCTCACTCAATATCTTTCAATTCAAACAGTTTGAACAGCTCAGATTTCTTACTAAGCATCTAACAGAGCAATGAAGTTGGTTATATCCACCTTGAATCCATTTTGCTGTCGTGCAAATAACATGCAATATGCCTGAGACGATTTCCTACCCAAAGTCTTGCTGTTGCAGGGAGGCCAAATGAGTTATGGTTTTCAATAAACTCAGTTTGCTGAAAATGCTTGAAAGAAGTTATTTCACTTGGACTTTCAGTTAACTTCCATAATTTCTATTTCCCTTTAAAAGATCTACTGCCCTTCCCCTTGTCCTGAGGCTCTTCCCACCTCATGGTGGCTGCTTGTGGCTTCTCAATTGTGAAACACCACTAATGAGAGCAATTTGTAACTATTTCTGGTTGCCCTTGGGATCTCCAGGAAGGCTTGTAATTGTCCTGTGGCACTTTTCCCTAACCCAGTTTCATTTGATTTGCAAGACTGTCCTATGGAGCTCAGTGACATTGGGCTAGACTTTTCTTTTAAAAAGGTCCTCTAGCTCTGGTGAGAAGTTGAGATGTTTTTTCAGAATGACCTTTATTAAGACAAGTGCTCCATTAAAGATAGAGTAGTACAACTTGTCAGGTCAGAGTACGTACAGAGTCAGCCTTATACTTCTTAGCTGATGGGAAGCTGGGGTCACATATGCTGTTTGAGACATTTTTTGGCAAGCCTGGGAAAAGTTATTGCCCACTTTTCCATCCTGGGATTTAAAAGTTGCAGCTACATAAGTATTTGTGGAAAAAATCCACCTGCACTAATCAGATTGGCTCTGGCCTGCAACCAGGAAGACACCCTTAGCAGGCATTTTCACAAGCTGCAGTACTGTAGGGGAAGCTCAAGCGGGGAAAATTACCGTACACACCAGTATGTGCAAATGGATGCTTTAAAAGCAAATCAGCCTTACCTCTGCCAGCCTAAACCCTGTTTTTCTTGTGTGCTGCCAGGAGACCTTGTTCCCTTACATCAAAAACAACGTAAAGGAGTACCTGCGCACTCACTGGGAGGAGGAGGAGTGCCAGCGGGACATCAGACTTCTGAGGAAACAGGTTAAGTAACAGAGCTACGCTGTGTCTCTCTGGGTTTTCACGATGTGCCTGAGACTTCAGGTCACCTGGACTCCCCCAGTCACCCAACATGAGCCCATACCTCTCTTTGGCCCCCACACAGGCTGGTTGCCTTGACAGGCTGATTCTCCCCCACCCAAAGCCTGGGATTGTGTTCGGGGAAGGGCTGGTGCTTGGTAGGCAGCAGCTTAGCCGCTTCCCTCAGCTTGCCTTGGTCTTCACGGCCCCCGAGTGAGTGTTGAACCACGGCTTTTCAGCTTTGTGCCTGCACTGTGCCCTTCTCTCGCTGAATCCACTGCCTGCAGCTTCCAGGTGCCTGTTTGGGAAGCAGCGTGGAGGGATGGCAGAGTACTTGTGCTGCACAGGGCCATCCATCAATTTGAGACCTGTGACTGAAGCCAACAGATGAATTTGCTTCTTTGCCTTAGTTTCAGTAGTGAAATACTTAAGCAAAGATAATTTTCGTTAGAGTATTTACAATATAGCTACAATAGTGCTAATTGTTGGGTTTGGAAAGTACAATCCAAGCAAGTGTTTCTAGACACTACTGAAGTCTGAATTTCCCATTGAGAAAAGCATTCAAACAATGTTGTAACCCTTAATGTGGAAAGCAGTTCAAGCTGTGTCCTGCACAGTGTTGTGCTGTTGCGGGTGTTAGACCCCTTTCATAAATTGAGATGTTGAGACCAATCTGTCTCTTCCCTCATCTCTTTTTATCATGGATGTTTTCCAGGCTCAGGAGGACTCCAGCTTGGACGGGGCTGTGCAGATCCCTTTGGAGAGCGGAAGCGGGGAAGAGGAGCTGGAGCAGGTCATCCAGGCGGTCGTAGACAACGTGCACTGGCAGATGTCTCTGGACAGGAAAACCACAGCACTGAAGCAGCTGCAGGGTCACATGTGGAGGGCAGCCTATGCAACCGGGCATATCAAAGGAGAGTAAGTAATTGCATGTGTGAGTAATTGTGTGCTCCTTTCCCTGGGGCAGGTGTGGGGTGCATCTTTCCTAGATGTCTGTTAGCAGAAAAGCTGCATAAGCTATTTCTGGAAACAGCCCCCTGTACAAACGCAAATAGAATTACTGCCTTGGTGGAGAAGCCAATACATTGAGTCGTGGCTTAAGCCAGGCCACTGCTGTCATGGAACCAGCCGCATACACTTCATTTCAAACTTGATCATGCAGCAAAACACAAATCCATTGAGCTTATTCTTTGGAGCTAGGGAACCAATAGCTTATAGTAACCTCAGGACTGACCGAGTTGTCTCAGTCGCCACCTAAGGAATAATTGGCAGGTACATGCTGGGGAACAGCCAGTTCTCCAGCCATTTGGGCAGAGTCCATAAAGGAGATGGTGTCTGAGAAGCAGAACAAGGTAATGGAGGCATGACATGGGGTGATTCTGCTCCCATGACCAGCGGAACATTCATCAGGGACGACTACCTTCTGCATTCAAAATTCAGAAAATGTCTCAATATTCCTCTACAGAGATTTCTTGGTAAACCAAGAGACTGAGGCACAAGTATGAACTTCTTAGACTTAAGTCCTGCATTTTGCACTGGTGGGACTGAATTGCACTCATGTTTTGGAACAAGTTGGGGTGGCAGTGTCAGGTCCTTTCAGTTGTTTCCTTCTGCTTTGTCGCTCACCTGAGCGTTTCCTGCCTTTCCACTTCTTTTTGTCTTCAGGCTTCTCTTTATGTTTCAGCCACAACACAGGGGTGCATAAGTAGGCACAACTGGAGTTAAGCCTGATTTTCTTATTTAGGTCGAGAGATATTTGGTTAAGCTATGCATTTCAAGTTCCTAAGTAAGTAAACCAAACCCTTAATTTCACAAAGTGGTTTTGCCAAAGGAAGAATGAGGAAGAAGGAAAAAAAGCTCAGAGAAAAATACAAACATCCACCAGAGACAGCGACAAAACCAAAAGCAAGTCAAGAGGGACTGCCATCCTGTTCATTTTCTTTTTAAAAACAAGGCTAATTGTCTTATAGTGGCACAAAAACTGTGGAACTAGCCTTGCTGCTTGGCAGCATCCAAGGATTGAGATCTCTAAAGTCTCCCCCTCACCCAACTGTATCTAGCACATCAGTGTCTGAAATCCAGGCACTGAAGTCAGTACGTGAAAACATGAGGGTGGCTGGGAGTTTCTGCAGGTGCCTTACAACTGCAAAATATTTTCAGTGGACACCAGATACATTTAATAAATAACTGTGAAGAAGAATGAACTTTTTTTTTTGTTGTTTTAAACACATAACATAACAAGGCCCTGAGCAGATGGCCGAGAAATCGGAGATGAAGAAAGGGCCAGCTGATTGCTACAAGCATGCAAAACTCAGTCCAGCACCTTCTGGTGTTGGAGTCCTCTTTCTTCAGGTGTTCAGGTGCTCAGATCCCCTTTTTGGGGCAGTACCTTTAGGCCTTGACCCAAGTGGCCACACAGAGCTGTGCAGTCAAGGACGAAGGCTGAAATTTGGACTGGGATGACAATTCAGTTCCCTGGGGATTATGTTGCCTCCAGCTCCTCTCTCCATCTTTCTGCCATATCAAACTCAACCCCACTCCTTGCTCTTCCAAGGCTGTTTGTGGCTTTTACTTATCAACCATCATGTGTATTATTGCGGGGCTTATTGTCAGCCTCGCTTTGTTCCTCTTGAGCATCCTCTAGCCTTCAGTTTCTCCCAGTACATGGATCATCTTGTAAATGTCCTTTGCATGCAAAGAGCTTTTACATACATGTAGGTGCACCACTGAAGAGGTCACATGGTATAAATGAGAAGGGTATGAGGGAACCGACAGACATATCCATTAGCAGTTACACAGCAGTTGCCTTGGATTTGGTCCTTGTTCCCTCTCTCACACCTTTGCTCCCCTCTTCTGGGCTTGTCTGCAGATGGCTACTAGCCAGTAGTTGGAGTTCACATTTTGAGACTCATCAGCCCATTGCTAGATCGATATCTTGCCTTCCCAGCAAGGCCAGAAGAATAAGGGAAGGGATGCTGTGGCCTAGTGAACAGGAGCTGGTTCACCCTCTGTGGTGCAGTTAAGCCAGGGACACATCTGGCCCATGGGTAGTAGAGCCTGACCAAGTCGCTGAATAGAGTAGCTCTGACCTCAGTCCCTTAGGGGACACTCCTTTCCCAAGTTGTTGTCTGGCTTCAAACAATTTGTATGGTGCTGCTCATTTAGCTTCTGCAGCTGCAACCTCCTCTCAGCTCCTCCATACACACAGTCAGAGCCTGAACCTGTGGGATGGGTTTGCCCCGTATGGATGTAACTTAGAGCCGTAGCTCTTACCAACAGGGAAACCTTTGTACCTTGCCAGGGAAGTGGGACTCGGGATGCAAGAGCCTATCTTCTCTGTCCTCCCCCCTTATTCCTCCCTTGCAGATGAAAGTGGCAGGATGCCATTTTCTCCAACCTTTCCTCCCTTCTCCAAATTGCAGGGGCTGGAGAAACTCCTGCCAAATGTCTGAAACAGCTCATCAGAGCTGCTGTCTGTGTAGCAGTCAAGCTGCTCAGTTGGCTGGAGCTAAGAATATACCACCTGTTTCTGATACAGAGTCCTCCGTTGCAGAAGCCCTGAGCAAACTGAGAATGAAGTCCCCTTGCACTAATGGGACAGCTGTCACTGTGCCTGGCTAAAGGTGTTCCTCCAGATGCCTCTAGGTTTGCCCTTACCTGCTGCCCTGTTTTGCTCCAGAATCTTCGAAGACGTGGTTCCAGCCATCCGAAAGTGGCGGGAAGCAGGGATGAAGGTCTATATCTACTCCTCAGGCAGCATTGAAGCGCAGAAGCTTCTGTTCGGATACTCTACAGAAGGTGATATCCTGGAGGTAGATAACCTTATCACCTTCCTTACAGCTTCTCCCTCTGCAGAGCACTTCCCTCCCACAACTGCCCTTGCTGTAATGCTTTATGAATAGAGTCTGTGACAGGAAGGTGGGTTTGACCTGTGGGAGTTAAGCTCAGCCAGCTGAACATGCTAGCATGGCTGCATTGCCCCCCCTCCCACCTCCACTTCCCATTACTGTGGTAGAAAGGAAAGGGGATGTCTCGCTCAGGAGTGAGGTTTAGCCCTGCTCTTCAGGTGGCACTCAGCAACTGCCTTTGCTTTTCTCTCTCTTTCAGCTCTTTGACGGCCACTTTGATACCAAAATAGGCCCCAAGGTAGAAAGTGAGAGCTACAGAAGGATTGCTGCCAGTATTGGGTGCGCTACCAACAACATCCTCTTCCTGACGGATGTCCCTCGAGGTAGGTGGCCTGCCAGTCCTGCTGACTTCTCACCTGTGTGAGGGAGGCAGGTGCTCTTTAAATGCATGCTGCTGATTTGTCACAAGCACCCCAGAAATGCTGCAGACCACCTTGCTTCAGTGGCATCCCCCTAGCTGCTGCCATGCTCCTTCCTTACACATCCAGGCTGTCACACAGCAGTGGGATATCTGTGAACAGCGCTGCAATGTGGGAAAAATAGGTCAAGTAGAAAACATGCCCTTGTGCCAGCAAGCAAGGAGAGACTGTTAAAGCAGAGTGGAGCATTTGCTGGAGCAGTTGGTGTGCCCCACTTACAAACAGGGTCAGTGGTTTTCATGACCCATGCTCGGGGGAGCAGATGTCTCCTGTGCTGCTATGTGGCATGCGCGGTGGCTGGTTCTTTGTGCTACTTACTGTTAGGTTGTGTTCAGCAGCAGGTCACCAAGACTTGACCCCTGAAAAGCCAGGCTCAGGAAGCTAATTTAATTTCCTGCCTTTGCTGGAAATGTCTTTCTGGCAGAAAAGGCACTGGGTTGTGATCTCAGTCTAAGCCACCTCAGTCCCCAGGAGTTAGCCCTTACCTCTTTCCCAGTCCTGGCAGCAGTGTTGGTGGGAGCTGACAGTTACCTCCTTTTCACTTTACTGTCTTCCTGTGGCCTCTTGCTGTGCTTGGGGAGCAAAGGAAGCTTGTGAGAAGTAACTCCTGGTGGGGCGTGCTGGACTTGCAAATGCCACAGCCTAGCCTCTTTGTGACAGGAATTGAGGTGCTGGTGCATGCAGCCTGCATGGTGCTTTGGACAGCCATCAGCTGTGAGAGGGGAGGAGGTGTCAAGGCAGCCAGCTCCCATCCACTCGCATTACGCAGTAGCTACAGTCATCCACAGCAGGTCTGCCGGGAGCTGGGCCCTTTCTAGAGCCCTGCCAGCACCATATGCAAATGCTTCTCTCTCAGTTTCAGCCTTTAAAAGCACTTAAGTGTTTTGGGGCTTCTGCAAGCCTTAAACACCCTCATGTGGAGAGGTCAGTAAGCACATCTGATACCTACTTTCCCCACCTTTGTTTGTTTCAGAAGCCAACGCAGCTGAGGAAGCAGATACTCATGTGGCTGTGGTGATCAGACCAGGCAATGCAGGACTGACAGACGATGAGAAATCGTATTACAGCCTCGTCTCATCTTTCACTGAACTTTTCTTGCCTTCCTCCACTTAGGGAAAGCAGTGCACACACAAAAGACTGTGCTTCACTTGAATTGTCTTTGTGTAACATTAGGTAATTTTGTCCATAATAACAGAACTTAAAACCAAACCCACATCACGTTTTGGACCCGTGACTAGTGCAGGCATATACAGATGGAGAGTATTGTGTGGGTTCCTGTGCAGTAGGACAAAGGCCTGCAGCAGCAAGCTGGAGCTGGGAGCAGGGTGAGGAGCAGCACCCGTGAGCCCTGCTGTTCCTCCCCTTTTTCACCTAGCAATTAGCTCAGGGGATGTTTCCTTCAGACTTGCCCATTGAAATCTGGTGCTGAGATGCCCCACCGTGAGCTCTGTCATTTTTAGAAACAGTCTGCAAACAAGGTGTATGTCCCCCTGTCCCAGATGGACCTCCGGGGACCATGATACGAGCTTCTCCCTGCAGATGGGCTTGCTGGCTAAGTCAAAACTTTCAGAGTTAGGAGGGTTAGGATGCCCAAAGGAAAATGCCAAATGTGCGCTATAATACAGTAGGTTTGGGCTGCCACAGAAAAAGCCAGCCCTTGCTGCAGGCAAGCTCTTTAGACCAGGAACAACTTAAATCTTGGCTGTATCCACAGCAGGTCTAGGTATAAAGCAGTACAACTTGCATATGGAAGCTGCTTAGAGCTACACAGCCAGCCTACTAGAATGAAGTACAGTGTATATAAATATAGGTTTTAAAATTAAATTCTAGGCCCACCTCACTGCTGCATCGTGGTGCTGGGCAATGGGATCCAACTGGCTGAACATCACAGTCAGCTTGACTGCATTTCTGAAGTATCTCCCTTAGCACTAACCCCCAGAGCTCCTTCTCAGTAGCAAACATCACCCTGTCACACATTCATAGCACTGGTCAGCAGTGAGCAAACCTTGACAAGCAACTGCTCCTGAGAGACACATCCTGCTGCATTTAATGAGAATTTAAACCCTGAGCTTTTCACCCACCCTACCTAAATTGTGCCAATTTATATCAGATGGTCATGGAGCTTTTCCTAATGTAGTAAATAAAACCACAACATTGCTTTCATTGTGTTCATTCCATCCCAGTATTTAGCCTTCCTGTCTATCACCAGTGATCCCAGCACATAAAGTCAAATCTCTTTTTTAAAAACCTGTGAACACTTTTGTTTTCCTGCTTTTGCCCTCCCTGGTCCTTTCTTTAAGGCAGACAACCCTGTCCTGCCAAGGAAGCTGTTTTACCTCTCTGACAGTCTTAGAATTTCAGTAGGGGCTTGGGGTTGCAGAAGTGAGAGCCACAGCTAGGTTAAACCTAGAAATAGTGGAGGCAGAGGCAGTCTGAAACCCCAGTTCCCTGCTGCTGGCACTTTGTGCATGGGTGTTACTTACTACTTACTCATTTCTGCGCAGCTAGGCTTCAGCTTGCCCTCATGGATGTCTGAAATAGAATACAAATGCACATGTTGCCTTCCTGAGCTCTGATCTACACCTATAGCTGTCTCTTAAGGGAGGCTGCTATGCAGAGAACAAGCAAGACAGGCATTTTGGGAGGAAACCACATCATGCCAACTTTGATGGCAGCAGTTAAAGCAGCTAGTCTGGATGCCTTTCTGGACTGTGTAGTGACTGTAATCCTCCTCCCAGAAAGAGCCTGCTAATTAGCACTGTTACAATAAGTGTATCTGCATGGTTGAATAGTGCCTGGCTCCCTTAAGTGTTAATTTTAATCATGGCACTGTAAATACCTTTTGTTTTGCCTTTGCCATCAGAAGGTTATGTATGGAGTAGGGGACAAAAATAAAACTCACTTTCTCCATAAAAGCACTTTATTTAGTGGTCATGTTTCAGTGTATACCAGTTGTCATTTAGTTGTACTGAAATGTGCTGTTAGAAATACTCTAAGAAATGTACAGAGTTACCAGCAAAAACTTGAATTTCAGTTTGGATTGCATATAGGAAAAGGAGAGAAAGAAAAAAAAAAATCACAAACATCTTTTTTCCTGTGATAAAATTACAAAATATAAAATGATAAACTGAAAGTATTAATTGATTTTAAAAAAGAGTCACAGTGGGCTATTTACACTAAAACTCCCTTAAAACAAATCACTATTTTGTGCTCCATATGCATTGAGTGTGTGTGTGCGTGCCTGCACAAGAGAAATCCCAATTGCATCTTCTCCAGGATGTCTCCTGCCCTCACCCAGGAGGAGCTCCTGGATGGGCTACTGGGAAGCCCTACGCCTTAACGCTGCTGTGCCCTTGGGCCACATCCCTCCAGGAAAGCTTCCCACTGATGACACAGCTACAAGGAGGAGGCCTTCAGTGGTCCTATGACAACCCTCCATTGGCTGGAGATGCTCTGGATTTATAACACAGCTGCCTGAGAACAAATTTTGGCTCACAGAAGATAAAGGGCTTGCTGAAAGCTTTCTACTTAGACTAGTTTTGACAGAAGTTTTTCTCAAGTGTTTCTCCTTTCAGGAGAAGCTTCTGACCTTTGCAGAAGACTGAATGCCCTCATACCTTTTCCCTCTCTCAGAAATGCCGCAGTGTGGTACGAGTTCCCCTTCTTTTGCCACCATTTTAATTTCTCCTTATTTTCCTGCAGATCAGAGAAGTTGCAAGCCTAAGCTGAGGCTGACTGGTGAAGGAAAACAGGAGCCATGTTAATGAGAAGCAACTCCCATCACTCCTCTGCCCAGCCAATACAGCAGCCTTCCCAAAATCCTGTTTTCAAACAAGGGCTTTGAGCTCCTGCCTTTTCTTTGAAAACAGACCTGTTTGAATGCTTCCATTCAGGGAGGGAGAAGCCCTTCCGGTTTTGCTGTTCCCTTCCTGCACCTCCAGCCCTCAGGCCACATCACCCAACCTCTAGGGCAGAACTGCACCCCCACACCTTGGAAGCCCGCTTAAACCTGTGGCAGACTCCACTCAGGAGGGGTCCAGAGCCCAGGCCTAGTCTGAAGTTTGACTTCTAGGTGTACAAGGAGCAAAACCAAACCCTGTGCCCAGAACCACCTGCAACAGTTCTGTTCTCATCGCAGGCGAGCACAGTGTCTCTAACACAATGTTTTCCCTCTCAGTGAACAGAAAAAAGAAAAAAAAAAAGCTTTTGAAATATTACACATGATATGTGGTGGAAGCACTACACGCATACAAAGAACAGCCTTTTCTGGGTCGTCTTCAGAGCATACAGGCATTCCCATTTTAATTCAGCACTTGGCTTCCACCAACCCCCACCGTTGAGTCTGAAACACAAAGCCAAGCTTTGTGCCACCTCGTCTGGCATGGGGACAGTCTGCCCAGCTACAAGGCAGCATTGGCCCAGTCTCGTTTCCTGATCACAGCACAGCTCCTCCCAAGCCCAGCTGTACCGCCAGCTGCTTTCCAGGCTGGAAGAAATGCTGCCTGCTCACCAAAAAAGCCAGTCAGTTGGGGTCTTCCACTGCCTAATTCCAAGTCTAGAAGAAGCAGCAACTTTTTCTCGGCCTACCAAGTTACACCAGTTGGCAGCAAAGAAAACAATGCAAGAAACACACAAAAGATGCAGTCTGGTGACTCAGGAACCGGCAACTCCTGAAGACTGTTGGTGCCCAGAGAAGTCCATTTCCTTCATGTCCTCCTCTGCAGAACAGGCTGAGGAGTACCTGTCTTGGAGGGGCATCATGAGCACTGGCTGTTGAATGTTTTGAACAACAGGAGTGTGACAGAACCACTCAGAAAGAGTCACTGGTAGCACAAACTAAACAGCTTGTGCTCTCTCATGCTGCGGCTGAGAAGGATCCACTCCTCTTCCAGCAGACAGCTATTTTTGCTTGGCTCTTAATGAGACAGCCACCCTCAGAGCCCTTTGGCAATATAATCATGATTGCACATGAAAACAAACTCATCAAAAAAGTGTAAATGAGGTCATGTTTAACCCATGAGACCACACCTGTCCCCCCTCCCCCCTGCCAGAGGACAGGCTACACCTGATCTGTCTGGTATTCGGAGGCTTCTGATAAGCTTTCGGAAAAGCTCAGAAAGTTTTCCTGGTACTCAGAGCAAACAATCTCAAATCTGTAGTGCCTAAACTCCACTGCAAACGTACCAAAGTAGCACAGGAAGCACATCACCAGACCCCACTGGATCCTGGAAGCATGCATGTGGATGCCCTGTGCCATGAGGATGAAATCTGGAAGAGGAAAGTCAAGGAGAATTAGTGGGAGCAGAGACACCAACCAGGATGACAGAAAGCCAACAGGGAAGACAATAAAATCTTAACAGAGTCAGATGGAGGACACTCAATCCAGCCGGCCATCAGCAGGAGAGGGTGAATATGGAGCCAGAGACAGAAGGAATGTCAGGTGTCCAACAATCCCCATGGAGCACAGCAGCTCAATGACCTGCTTGAACATCCAACTAGCCAGTGACAGAGCCAGCAAGCTGGGGATCTAGCTGTGGGCCCCTACCTGCCAGGATCCTCCCAGTGGGAACTGGATCAGATCTCTGCACCACAGGCAATGGGAACACCTTTCAACCTACACTGTGCAATCTTTCATTTTCTTTAGATCACTTGCAAAATCACCCCTTTCTATGAAATCCAGAAGCATCAGTCTACCCAGTATGGCATGTTATACTGAAAGGAAGAAGAATGCCATCGGAGCCAGAAACTGTCCTCCAGGCTCATGTACCCATGTGCTCTGACCGTGTATTGCCTGGTATCGGGGTCTCACTGCCATACCTTGGAATGTGTTGGAGTACTCCATAAAAGCAACTCTCAGCTTCCCTAAAGCAGAGGACACCTTCCTGAGCTGGGGACCTGTCCTAGCCCAATGCACATCTTCTCTAAACCTGCTAGCTCTTCTGTTTCTCAGGATCTCCTCTGCACTCCAAGAATACAGGATCATGCTCTTACATCTTGCACAGGTAAAACAAGCAGCCTCTCCCACACTTCAACTGCACAAAGCAGCTAATCAGAGACTTTTTGTCTTGAGCTTAGTGTAATCAACCAAAGCTTCATTTCAGCAAACAGCATTCTGTGTCTGGCTTTAAGGATCTTCTACTTTCCCTGTAGTGCAAGGGTTATGCACAAGCTGCATGGGATGGGAAACCAGCCCCAAGCCTTTGTAAAGCCAGTGGCAGGGAGTAGTGGGGGGTGGGACTCCTGCCTTGGCCTGTCCCCCTCCACAGAGGGCCCAAAACCCTCAGCGCCAAGCAGCCGGCTGGGGAAGGCTGGGCTGAGCGCACCCAGCATGCCAGTGCAGGAGCAGCTACACCCTGGGTCACCCAGCTGCTCCTGGCAGAAACCTCCAAAGACAGCAGTGCAGCAGCCCTACCCCAGATGCACCCTGGGGGAGCACTACAAGAACCGGGCAAACTCCCATGTTACCTACACCAAAGTGTGATGATCAGCTACACATTTTTCCAAGGAAGCTTAAGAAGTGACTGACAGCACATCTTCACACCAGTCTTCTATTTCTCTGGACACCGGCTGAAATGTTCAAAACCAGCCAAGCACTTAAGGAATTGTTTTAAGAACAGGTTGTTCCCCAGAGAGGGATTACCTCATTCCTCGCCATTTTTTCTTGTGCTTTTGCTTATCCCAGCGCTAACGTTGATGCAACTACGCAGCGAATGCATCCACCCTAAAAAAAACCCAGGGCATGTGAGTGCTGGTGCAAACAGAAGGGTTGGAGTGGGGCTGACAGGCACAAAGTGGAGAGGAAGCCACATGTACATCTAGTCTCATTGACAGACACCACAGCTCAAATCCCATTTGTAAAGCACCTCATCTTACCCAAAGCCCACATGACCCAGCAGCTCTTGACTGTGATAACTGTCTTAAAAGGCAGAGCTGGATGCAGCAGCCTGCAACATTTCAACAAACACATGAAAAATCTTCTCATCTTCAGAAACCTGATTTCTTCCCTTGTTTCTTTGTTCTCCTGAGAATTTTTATCTCAATATTTTGCATAATCTTAAATGCTACTGTGTAGGTAGGTAAGCAGTGGTGCAATTACATCGCACAGATACTACTCAATATTGTAACCACTTTGGATATCACTAAGAAGTTTTAGAAACATTTATGAAGGAAGTGAGCCCATCTGTGAAGCAGTGCATCCTGGCAAAACACAAATAGAAAAATGAGCCAACCATAGGACCATGCCATGAAGACAAGCTGAGCAGCATTCCTAAATTCTTTGAGATCCTAGGATGGATGTAAGAAGAGCCAATGTTCCCTGCTGCAAAGAGTGTCGGACGCATATAATATCTGGCTTCCCAGGGAGCGGGACAAAAGGATACAGAGCACCACACAGAGGGTGATGCTGGCCGACAGGGCTACTCGTGGAATCCCAACTTTCCGTCCCTCGTTCTTCAGGTTGATCTTGAGGGTGAGGGCAGACTGGATCCAGCATGCCAAGGTCCCAAAGCCAAAGGTCAGCGATGTGCCCACATTGTGGATCTCCTCATCATTGGAAAGCTAGGAATAAACAAAATGGTGATTGTTTAGATGCAACAGGAATTATCCGCTAGCTACCTAGCGTTGCTGTTGGGGTGGGATAGAGGAGAGTGGGAATCACTGGGGTGTGAGACAGAGATGCTGTATCATTTCTTCTGGCAGAGGTGTAAGGTGTACATAACCAAGATGAGTTGACAGCTGTCACAGTCAAGCAGATCTTCTGCCCAAAGCCCAAGCACAGTGGAAAATGCAGTTGCTTGGTGACTGCCTCTACAGCTCTCTGACAAGACTCACCAATGCAGAGCTCAGAAATAAATCCTTCCTTGGCTCGATGTGATGGCCAAGGGCAGGCAAGGACAACCTGCTGGGTCTTGTACAGCTCCCTGAAATGGAAGCAAACTGTGCAGCCTTCAGTGCCAGCTGCATGGAGCAGTGCTGCCTGGGGCAGAGGGTATCCACAGCCCCGACACCTCCATTGAGCCAGCACAAGCCAAAACACATGGTCCTGGTTTGGGAAGTTTTTCCCACCAAAATGCTTGACTGCTTGTTCCCTCTCCTGCCCATGTTTGACCACTGGTGTCTGAGGCAATATGAACCCAACCTCTCTGGAGTGCAAGTGCTTCTCTGTTCCTTGGGGTCCTGTGTCTTATGGGACTCAGTGACCGTGCAATACCACAAGGCAAAAGGACAGCCAGGTTCAATGAGCAAGAATCTGTAGAGATCCCCTGAGGTTGCAAATTCATTCAGAAAGCTCAGGATGGACAAGGCTTAAGCCAAACGATTTCCCTTTTCTCTCTGCCTCTGAGGCTTTTCTAGAAAAGAAATCAGCGGTCTGCAATTCCTCCCTGCAGCCTCAATTCCTGTTTGGTGATTTAACAAATTCTCATGAAATAAGATGCTATCTACATGATAACAGCCTAGTTACTGTGCTTCCACTGATCTCTCCCCTTTCCTCCCTACCTTGAATTTTTTTTCCAAGGGCAAGTCCAAATCATAGTACAGGCAAAATTGTGATTGAGCTGCCTTTCCCAAGGTCGCCTGCACTGCAAGGGATTCACAGCCATAAAGTCCCTCTAACACACCCAATCTGTAATTTTCCATAAATATGGTTTAATGCCACATTCAGCTTAGCAGTCAAGCTTGGAAAAACATGGACTAAGGTCTCATTACCACATGCTTTCAGGATTTGGCAAAAGATCTAAGCAAGGATACAGGTAAGTAACAAGGAGTGGATAATTAGTTCAGAAATTATAACCAGGCATGATTCAAAGTATCCACTTTTAAACAACAATTATTTGCTCAGAGGAGCAAAAAAAGGAAGGAGAGGTTGAAACTGCTCCCCAGTGTCTGCCCTGTATCAGAAATACTCTTCTCGCACTTAGACAGGGCTGTTACAAAAGGCTCATAGTTCTTAGCTGGGAAGCTCTTATGAAAAACAAGTTTCCAAGTTTTTGGCTTGTGCTGTGGAGTTAGAAAGACCAGGTCCAAAACAGTCAAGTTATCTCACACCTCATTAAAAAAAAAAAACAAAAAAAAAACCCAAAAAAAAAGACAACTCTATAGGACACAAAGTTCCTGCAATTGCTCTTCAACCTAAATAGTTACTCACCCTTCACAGAACAAGTACCTTTTCTGTATTGGCAGGAAAACCAGCTCCTGCCTGCAAAGCCAGGAAAGAGGTCGGCCTAGACTAACCTATCTCAGTTCCTGCTATTACTGGAGGTCATTACTTGTACCCCAGTGAGAGGCAGAGCATCAAAGAGCAACAAAGGGATGGGGAAACCCAAGTGCCACTGATTCTAATGCCTTGATTTTCACTGCAGACCTAACAGACACTTATTGTCAAGTTGGCACTCAACCATACAGAGCAATGTTGTGGCACTGACAGCTTGTTTGTATAATGTTGCAGAATAGACCGAGAATTAGAGGGACCTCATCCAGGTACCAGTCACATTAGAAGTCACAGCACTCCTCTGCTGTGTCCCTCTCGTGGCAAGTCTGAGGACAAGCAGGAGGTAGATTTAAACAACGTATGTTTTAAATGAAGGACACTGAACTGTCTGCTAAATCTGTATGAGCATCTGTGCATCTGTTTGCACAGATGCATATGTAAATGTCCAGCTCAATCCTTCTACCCAGGACCATCTCTGCCAACCCCCAGGGCTCGAGATTCAATAGGTTCCCTGCTCTGGCTCTTGGCAGTTCAAGTGTAAGCATGCAGGTGCAAATTCTGCTGGGAATACATGAAAAATGGTCATGGCCCTTTATCTTGGCATACCACCAGAGCCATGTAAGTGGCAGACAGAGGTGGCAGAGCAGGTACAAGGAGGCTGTACCTGCTGGGGTAGGGGCATAGCCAGACGCATCATCTCCTGAGCTCACATCATAGGTAGTTCAAAGACCTAAGCAGATCTGCTAGAAAAGCAGGAACCTCACAACATGGACACAGTGGTCCAAGCCTGGAGTGCAGTACCTGAAAGTTCCCGAGCAGGGTCATCCCAAAAGAGGCCAAACATAACACCACCAGGCCACTGACGTTCAGCCAAGGGTTTAGCACCTTTGGCTTCAGCTGAATGAAGCGCAGGACAGCCACAACAAGCGCTGAGAAGGAAACAGAATGCAAACTAATTAGTAGGACATGCTGCAGTAACCACCTGGCTGGGGGCTCATGGACCCCTCATCACCTTTCCACCCAGAGGGGAGAGCTCACTGCAGGCCAAGCTAGCTTAGTGCTTCTGCATAGGCCCTTCCCACTTAGTCACAGATAAGACTAAACACAGGAAGCATTTCTCTTGTAATCCAGTTATGCCGAGCTTCCACGATTCCTTTTCTCATGATATTATGTCTAGGAGCTGGGTTGCAAATTTTCTGGGGGAAAGAAGAGCACCTTCCTATTTGCCTGTGAAGCTCCCAGCACAGTCTATCACATACACAGCACGCATTCACATTGCAGCAGGTGGGCTTGCATCATTTCAGTCCACTCACAAGCACTGAGGTCTCTTGGAGGAGGTATACTAAACCCCATCTGTATTAGAAAATGCATGAACAGCAGACACGTATTTCTGCAGGTTTTACCATAATGCCCACTGCCTCTTCTTCTCCTCTGGAACAAGTTGATGGTGCCATGAACATAAGCCAAAATATTGCACTAATTTTCCACGAAGAATGGAAGAGCAGTCCTTTCAAGCTTACAATTAGCCCAAGCACTATGATATGATACATTATATAAATGATACATGATATATCACATGATATGGCACAACCCCAGGAGATATTCACATCGTATATTCTTGCCCTCCCTAGGGAATGCTGCATGGACATTTGCTAATGCTTGTCTGCAAACTTGCGTTAGCAAATTAGATCTATATTTTCCACAAAACCCCTGGTATAATACCAAAAACATGCTTTAGAGTAGTACGGTCACTGTAAGTGAAAAATAGCCATTTTTATCCAAACTGCAAGAGATCTTAGAATTTACTCTCTCACAATTTGTTCTAGTGAATCAATCCACTCCAAATCCTTGAAAACAAGAGAACTTTGCTCCCCCAAAAAAGAGAATTTCTGTTTTTCATGCCCAGGTAATGGTTTTGGACAGCCACCCTGTGACTACTTGAGCTCACGTGCAGGAACTTTTTAATTTCTATTTCTACAGGACAGGATCCTGAAATTATGTGATCTTTTCCTAAAATGGTGATGGGAATGACAAAAGGGAATTAAAAGGTCACCTTCCAGCATTACATGCATTTTCAATATTCAGTAATGCCTATGTTTCTAGCAGGTTTCTGTAGTTTTCCTCTCCTATAGCAAGGGCTTTGACACAACTAAGGTGGCCAGAGGTACAAGCTAAAAGCAGCTCTCAGAAGCACCCAAAACAGCACAGGAAAGCTTGAGTCCACAAAGCAGAGTTAGGAAAGGATAGGATAGGATATTTCATTTGGAAGTGACAAAGCAGACTCCTGCACCCAGATCATTGAAAAATATATTGAACAGAACTGGCCTTAAAACTGATCGGTGACCAGCCAGATGTAGCCCCCCCTTTACTACAACCCTTTGAGCCCTGCCTTTCAGCCAGTTCTTCACCCAGCACACTGTGTACCTGCTCATCTCACAGTTGAACAACTTGTCCAGAAGGATGCTGTGAGCATCCTAGTATCAAAAACCTTACTAAAATCCAGAAAAACTACATCCACTGCCTTCTCCTCATCCACTAGGCAGGTGACCTTATGATAGAAGAGTATCAAATTAGCTAGGCAGGACTTTCCCTTTGTGAACCCATGTTGACTGTCCCTGATGATTGCATTGTTCTTTAAATGCCTTCCAATGGTATCCAGTATGATCTCTCCATAATTTTCCCAGGAACTGAGGTTAGACTAACAGGTCTGTAGTTCCCTGGGTCTTCCCTCGCCCCCTTTTTGTAGGCTGGAATAACACTGGCTAGCTTCCAGTCAGCAGGGACCTCCCCAGACTCCCAAGACCTTTGGTAGATGACTGAGCGGGGTCCTGCCATAATATCCACTAGTGCCTTTAGTACTCTGGGATGAATCCCATCAGGCCCCATGGACTTGTGAACATTCAGCTGATAAAGCTGGTCCCTTACAATTTCAGTGTCCACAAATGGAAAGTCACTGTTCCTGCACTCGTGGTCCTCCGACTCAGGGGACCAGGCAGCCCAAGGTCTATCAGTATTACTAAAGACAGGCAAAAAGCACACCAAATGCCTCTGCTTTACTTTAATCTCTACTAGTCAGTCTTCAACAAGAAGCAGTCCAATGTTTTCTTTAGACCTCCTTTTGCTATTGACATACTTAAAAAAGCCCTTCTTGTTATCTGTCACAACACTGGCCTGTTTCACCTCTAACTGAGCTTTGCCCTTTCATGTCTTCTCCCTGCATACACAAACCAAAGCTCTGTAATCTTCCTGCGAAGCCTGACCTCACTTCCAGAGATCATACAGTTTCTTTTTCCTCTTGAGCTCCACGAGGAGTTCCCTGTTCAGCCAAGCTGGTCTTCTGCTCCACTTGCTTGACTTATGACACAGTGGGATTGCCTGCTCCTGTGTTTTTAAAGCGTGGTTCTTAAAGACTGACCAGCAATCGTGGACTCCTAAGCCCTCAAAAGCAGATTCCCAGGGTACTCTGCTAAATAGCTCCCTGAATAGCTTGAAATTTTGCTTTCTTGAAATCCAGGGTAGCAACTCTGCTGTCCTTTTTTAATCATGACACCAAAAATTTTAAACTCAACTATTGCATAATCACTGTGGCCAAGACAGCCACCTACCATCACATCCCCCATGACAGATTTGCAGTCTGGAGGTTCGCTGGTTGTATTTCTTCTTGCAATGGGAAGAAACAGCAACGAAAGCGTACAGTACAGCTTAGCTTCAAAAAACTGCATGACTTTTGTTTGCCTGCCCTTCTTCACACCAGCTGCTCCCCTTACACTCGTTCGACTGCTATCCTCACATCTACCTAGATCACATGGTGAGCGAGCATCAAGCCAATTCCTGCCCTTTCATAAAGCCCTCGGACTCGCTGGGACTTGGTGCAGGTCCACAGAGGCTGCTTGAACAGTGGTCTGCAGAAATGGGGCTTTACCTGGAAGCAGCTGAAAAGGCAGCCATGTCTTCAGTACTGTCAAACAGCTATATTAACATAAGAAGCAGCATGCTATACACATGTTGTTTTAAGTGGTTTGGGGGTCAGAAGTTTAAATCATATCATCACAACCACATTGCACTGGGTGTCAGGCATATAAATAAAATGTGTGCAAGACCCTGCCTTAGCACAAACTGGAACCAGAATTACTTCTGCTAATTGAGACCTTGGCTTAATATGTAAATCAAGATCTAAACTTGAAACAAAGGCATACACAGAAACAAAGCATAAGGATGCCTCAACTTCCTAACCTTCACCCTGAAGTGATACTTGAAAATAAGGAAGGTCATGTCAAGGTTCATGATTAAACATATCTTATCAGGTTTTATATCCCAAGCCTCATTTTCATTATGTCAGATTAAGATTGTTAAGGTATCTTACTGTTGCTCGTACAGGTCTGGATTAATTTCAAAGCTCAACTCAACTGAATTTCCCAGGTTTCTGAAAAGAAACATCGCGCCTCTCACAGGCAGCAGGCATGGAACCCACACTTTGAGAGAATAGTTCAGAGCAAAACAGAAAGCACAAAAAATCATCCTGAATACGAAAAGATAAATGCAAGTAGTACTAAGCAAGAGCAAAATCAAGGTTAAAATAATGAATTATTTGCCATTTAAGTTTGGGATAATTTCTTCAAAAGAGTTAGAGGTGACAGTAACAAACATTTTTGAGAACCAAACACAGACGTATTTTTTCAAGTACTTTTCAGATATTTCTTCTCTTTGTGGTGTTTCCCTCTTACCTCCACTGCTGGAAAATGCCAGCAAACTTCCTAAATTCCGTTACTAAATCTGTGGAAGGGGTGGGGTAGAGGAGACTTCAGCACCGATGATATTTTGCATAATCCATTGCTGTATTTGCCAATATTCACATGCAATTACCTCACATTCACAGCGTATAACAAAAACCCACCATATGATGAAAAATAGTCATGCAGATTCAAGGCTAAGATGAGACAATTAAAAACATGAGAATAAATCAGAAACCAATAAAGTTCAAATGAATCCAGCTTCATTCTGTCTTTCTTCGAATGAAGACAAAATAATACTGTCTTAATCAGTAGTAGTTGCAGTTTAAATGATTTCGCATCATCAGATTCAAGAACAATATGTATGGGATATTACTTATGTTTTAGTGACTGCTTAAAACAAATTATGAGAGAGAAAGAAACATTCCCCTTGTGGTTCCTACCTAGAAATGCCGCCATGTTCATGACTTGGCTAAACACGCAGCTTGCAGGAGGTGTGTCACCTGCAATACTTGGAAAATATGAAGTGTACCATTGTAACTCTAGGATGGCAAAGATACATAAATAACAACCATTAATCAGAACAGTAATTGAAAGAAAATAATTCACTTACCTTATATAAGGTGGTCTTTTGGAACCAGGCTTCCTAAGAAACATAAGTGCACAGGAACAAAGATACAAGATTTTATTTCCCATTTAACTTTCATTGGTTTATTATTTTAAAGAAACAAGTGATTGAATGTAAAGTCCACAACCAGCTCTTACCTATCTGGTACATTTAGTGGGAGAATTTTGTTATCTTCCACTGCTATAAAGTACCTGTCAAAAAAAAAAAAAAAGTTAAATCAGTGTAAAACCTCAAACTGGCTTCAATTCAAAACGTCACCCAAACACCACATTAAGCATCTCAAAGCCCACTGGCAGGTCTCCTGGAGGCAGCCTTCGTTTCTCACTGTTCAAGCAGGCTCACTTCCCAGCCTGCGTGCCTTCCTTTGTGATGCATCTGTTTTGCATGGTCAGCCAGACAAACAAGGACACTGAATTGAGCTGCCTTAAAAATAACCAACCAGGGGAATGTTTTCGTTTTTAATCTGAATCACTGAATAATTTGATTTGTCCTGTTTACTGTGGTCCCCCCTCTGCAGAAGGTGTTTTAATACAAACAGAGGGGATGGGACAAGAAGAACAACAATAAGCAATGGGGGTCAGACAAATGGCTTAAGCTGCCCCTGCTGCTGTAAAACAACATCCACAGACCATGGCCAAAGCCATACCCTATAATATAAGGAGGATATATGCTCAGCTCAGGCTGAACATAGCAGCTGGTCACACATTTATCACTTCCAAATTCATGCTGCAGTCCTCTGCATGTCTCGTGTGCATTTTGGTAAGAAGTGTTGGTGAGAAAGTGAGGTGTCAGCATTAAGTCGCTGGCTGGTTATCAGTGCAGTGTTGGATGCTGCGGATTTTGAGTTTGCACCCCACAGCAGGGCCTCAGCGCTTCTCCAGGAGCTCTCCTGAGTCATTCAAAGAACATGTGATGAAAGGGAATTTTTGCATTTTTGTCTCTTTTCAGGCAACTCACAGTAACATGTGCCAGGATGAAGGCAAGGTTCAAAACTTGGCCTAGGGAGCAGAGAAACTCAGGGATAAAAATGTGATCCTCCAAGCCATGAACTGGCACGGACTGGCCCCTGCCCCTATCATGCGGCTTCCCAGCCTCACAGTAACTCAAGAACAGAGCATCCCCAAAATGCACTCCATACTGAGACACAGCCCACACTACAGTGGTACTTCAGACTGTCCCGGCCTAACTTGCTCTCCCAAACAAACAGCAGGAGATAACTTACACTATCCATAATCCAGCTGATGTAAACAGGGTAAAGACAAGAGGTAAAAACATCCACACGCTGCATTTCTTCCCATCCATACCTGCTAGAAACAAATAACAAAGTAAAAACAAAGAAAGAGAGCAGGGGTACCAGCCAGCCTTGGCCCCCCTCTTCTGAAAGCAGAAAGAGCATCCACACAGCAAGTGCCAAAGCATCCCATGATCAAGCTCCTAATGGCCAGGCAGCAGGCACTGTAAACCTTTCATACTGTCATTACTGGCATAAGGGGTTAAACTGCTGCACACAGACAGCACCATTGGCACTGTGCAAAAAAAAAAACAAGGCACAAAGAGCCTGGAGTTGTGGAGAGGGACTTTTCAGACACACCTACAGAATCTGAGTGGTTTTCAAAGATTCTTTCTTCAGCATTTTGCACAAGGTGACACCATAAGACCTGCAGTCCTAATTCCCTCCTACTTCCTATAGGCACAAGGCAAGGCAGCCTCCTTCCCAGGATCATTACCAACTCCACACATGCTACCTTAGCAAAGCCTGCAGCATGAAGGGAGAAGGATGCATGTGCTGTCTCCTCATCTCCGCAAAGCACACGACCAGCTCCCATCCTGGCCACAGCAATCAGCTAAAAATAGCATTTGGCCACACCCAGAGCATAGCCAAGTTCGAGTGCCAGCACCCAGAGTACTGTCAGGACAAGGCATTACAAACAGGATCAGCTCTTGACAGGTAGGCACCGTGAAATCCTGCATGGAACATAAGGATGCTGCGTACACCACCTCCTGAGGAAGCTTTTGTTCTCCAGGCAAGATCATACTGGACAAACATCCGAGATACTGGGGCTTTTCCTGTAATACGTGCGATTCAGAAATGCTGCTATGTTGCTGAGCTGAGGACACAGAGTCCTATGTCTCCCTATGAGTCCTTTGACAATGGATCAAATATTTCCTCATGCTCTGTCCTCCTTCATAAATGTTCCTCCAGGTACCGGCACAGCCAAGAGACACAGACATCAAACAACGCGAGGCTCACAGCTCCAGCATCTGCTTTACTTTCACCAGGGCAGCAACATGTGCTCTGCTTCCTCCTCCTTCCTATCACCTGCTGGAGGGAAGGCATTTCCTGGGGTCACCAAGGTCCCCACGGGACAGCGAGGCACGCTGGGGTGCCTGGGCAGCTCGGACATGATGGCCTTTCACTAGAGCCTGCTTGTATTTGCAACTCAGTTACCTCATCCAGGTCCTTAAAGCAATAACTTCCCTTAGCTCCAGAGAAGAAAGCACCCACACATTGTCATCCTCCTCCCCTCAGCTCTCCTGGCCTTTCTACATCTGCAGCACAGGAGCCATGATCTCTCTGGACTGCTGCCCTGCTCTCTCCCCCCTGTGAGGATCCACAGAAGAAAGTAAGCACCCTCACCGTGTCACAGCCAGCCCCCAGCTCACCACTTCCACAAGACAGCCCCAGGCTGCAAAGGCAACTCTGGCCGGACTCTGCTCAGGGCCCCAGCTGCTGATTCCTGCCCTATCCCACAGCGGCAGAGGCTGAAGGAGTTGAGGTGAGGCTCCTCAGACCCTGCAGAAGGCATGGCAGCCTCATGCTTACCCCTACAGGTCAGCCATCCTGTCAGGGGTACAAAACAAGACCCTTGCAGTACCCCGAGCCACACCATGCTTGCATAAAACCATGAGGCCATGATGAGGCTATCTATACAGGCAGCACCACGAGTGAGGCTGAACTGCAAACCTTAAAAGACAGAAAAGCAATCAGATAAGGTCTCTTCCCTGACCTGGGAGCAGAAAGAACTGCAGACAGGGAGCATGAAATGATGCAAGTGTTAAGTACATCAATTTAAAAGGCAGTTGGCTCCAGCATGTATACAGCTCTTTAGCATAGTGTAACAGATCAGAAGTTATCGATGACGGTGGACTAGATGTCCCCACCCATATCATCTCTATTCCTCTCCTCCCGCAGAGGAGGCACAAAGAGTTTCACAGCTCTGTTGCCCACACAGCCCCTGCTGTAGCAGTTGCAACTATTCTGTGAAGCACTGCCCTTGCCTTTTCCTCCTGCAGCCCATCAACACGCAGCAGCACCCCTTAGCTAGTGTTGGCTATTGCTCTGGTACTGGGAGACCAGTACTGGCCATGTCAAGGACCACTTCCAGGTGGCAGCTGCCTCACCTGTGGCAGGGTCATGTCCCTGCCAGACCCTGGCAGCACAATGCCCAAGTGCCAGCACCCCACACAAGGCAGCCATAGCTGTAGCCAAGTTCCCTGCTCCTGTCTTGGCTGAAGGGGAACAGGCATGTAATGTCACCTCTTCCAGCCTGTATTTCCTCTGTGAGGTAATTACTGCTATCGAAGTGCTCAACACTTTTCTCTGGTGGTGGCTGGACTAAGCCAAGGTAGCAAAATTCTTTCAGGTCAGAGGATGGCAGATCTTGTTATTTACCCTTCCTCTTTGGAAAGGTACAAAGGAGTCATTTACACAATAAAAGCAAATACTAGCCATAACACTTGTCTTCATTAAGGGGTTGCCACAGCTCCTCCGCCTTCCAGCATGCCTCCCAGCCAAGAAATAGCAGCCTTCACAAGCTATGTCAAAGTCGTCTGCAGAGAGGGAGGAGGCACGGACTTTTCCCCCCAAGCACTGCAGCGAGGCAGCGAACAGGGACTGGGACTCCACCCCAGGATGAGGTGGGCAAATGCAAAAATTCTGTCCGGATAACCATTACTCTGTGCTGAGCTCTGCAATGGAGTGGGGGCGGGACTGGTGCCCAACCTCACCAAAGTCAGTGCGACACAGCTATAGATTCATTCCCTTGGAAAACAGCCCTGTGTTTAATATTCTCTGTGCCGTATAGAGTCTCTTTCTATCAACCACTAACAGAAAATGACATCCAAAATCATTGCATACTAAATGAATGACTAGCGCAAGAGCACAGCAACCTGATGGGAAGCCTCGTCCATAGTTCAGAGAACATGTTCATTTTAGCCCCTTGAAAAGAAACATAGCGAACATACCCCCTGCACACCTCTCATCACAGATGGTTGGGTTCACAATGAAAAGGAAGGACAGCACTCCCAAGGAGCACAACAATGGTCTGCGTGGGGCCAGGTCTTCACCAAAGCTCAGTGCAGCCAGTGTTGGACCTTTTGGAAAATAAGCATCCCCACATCAGGCTGGCTGCCCTCACAAGGTGCCAAGCTGTGTGCAAGCTTGCCTGTCACAGCAGGCAACAAGAACTGACCGGGAAAGGATGTTGCTACTGTGCACCCTCCTCTGATAGGCTCCATGCTGAGGCACAGGTGTAGGACAACACGAGCAAGTACTCTCTGGCGCACCCTTGGAAGGAGAGCAGGGGGGCAATGGCTAGACCAGCGGTGTTGCTGGCCCCTGCCAGCCCACACAGGAGCGACCTGCCTGCGTCTGATGGATGAAATACCAAAAGCAGGAAAGAAGGGTCCCTTTCCCTAATGTCCCAAATGGCAACGCCTTTTAATGCTGTCCATTGGCACATCCCACACTTGCTTGAAGATGTTTCAACATCCCCATGTGGTCAGAGGGTGGTTTAAAACCAGGACGCACGTCCTGCATGTTTCTCATTTACGCTCCACTGTCTTATTTGGGTGCCAGGAACAAAATTACATATAACCTCACTTCCTTCCAAAGAAGAAACCCCAAGCATGTGCCAAACCTGCCTAGCTCTGCACCAGTGTTCAGCAGATATCATTCTCAGCAGTCGCCTTTGGGTTAATCTGTCCTCTTCAGGGATGGCCCCGATGTTCATGTCTTCAAGTCGGCAGACCTCCGTGCATGCTAAAACCAGCACCTCTAACAGCAGCCAGGAACAAGAGAACAAGGAACGCAAATGACAGGCTCCCCTGCAGCACCACAGCAGCTTAGCCAAAATAAAATGCGGAGAACAATAGGAAAAATAACCTGAATTCTCCATGGGAAACATAGAAACAATTTCTTTGACAGCTAATTGCTCCACAGGGATGACATAAAGCTAGCATTCCTCTCCACAACTCTGTTGTGCATCACTGCCATGATCAGTGATGCCAAATCTGAGCAGTCAACTCCAGCTGACAACAACAGCCATCTCCGCTGGCCCATGTTTTCCCCGAATAAAAACACACTGCATCCAGGAGGCAGTTGATAATTGCACACACCTGTTTGTCTTCCATTTTTAAGGCTTGCACAGGAAGGCCTTCAGCAACAGAAAGCCTCTGTGGTGCAATGGATTCACAAGACTGATAAAAATGCGTTTTCAGCTTTGCAGCTGACCGCAGCCAGAGTCAGCCCACCTTCCCAAAAGCACACGCTGTAGTTTTCCCATACCTCTTGGCTCACGGTCTCACGCCAGCATTGCAAAAACCCTGTTGAGGTGTGCTCCTAATGCCAGCTATTATGGGTCAGGGTGCAGAACTGCAAAGGGTTTCACATTAACACTGCCACAAGGTGTGCCTTGAGAATTTTTCTCAATGCAGGCTTACTGCTTTATCTCCATTCTCATTTTTATGTCTAAATCTACTCAGACTGTCAGCTGTTTGCTCTGCTTTTATTATCATTGCCCCACTACACCCCCTCTATCAATTAAGCTCCCATTCCTCTAATGTACACACTTCAATTACAGCAGGCAGCTCACCAAACATATACTGCTGCTTGCTCAAGGTTCATTTAATGTGGGCATCTTAATTTCATCTGCCAAGCAAAGTTACAGGCTCTTCCTTAAGTTGCTTTTGCCAGAGAACATGAATGTAAGGAATGACAAAATTACCACATTAACAGAGTCATACATCTTTTTTAAGACTAGAGGATGCAGATGCATTTCAAGGGCCCATACACAAGCTGCATAATAAGCCAGAGCAACACTCCTGCATTTCACAGTGCTAGGCCATTGAGTCATTTCAGAGAATAGGTACAGAGCCAGAAGCACTGGGAGAAGGAGGACACTGTTCAAAACATAAGCCAAACCATAAAGAATTGCTGTCAGTCAGCAACAGTCAAAGTGGAACAAACACAATCTGTCTTTTGGGGGAGCCCACTATAGCTCTCTGTTGCTTTTAAAAGCAAAAATAACCACAGTCACTTGATACCTAATCACTGTAACTGAGCGGATACAAACCAGCACATTACATAACTTGCCACCCACAAGCCACAAATGCCAACATAACAAAGCAGAGAGCTTTCTGATTTATCAAGGTCCCCAGCCTAAGTGCACAATGAGAGAGATAAGGCATGCCAGACTTGTAAATACATAACCAAATAGTGGGGTAACAGGAAAAGAAGTGATCCCCTCAGTCAGCAGGGTATGATGATGCTCTGTACAGAAATGCTATTTTCATTTAGTTCTATGAGAGGAATGGGAAAAGGTAAAGACATCTCCAGCTTGTGTATGGGGAAAGTAGGAGATGCTTCAGTAATCCTGCAACAATGTTGAGAGGCAACACTTTTGCCCACAGAAACATCTGCACATATTTCTTGTCTCATCACACTGTAAATTTATTCAGTGTGCTAAACAAATGCCCTGGCCAACACAAACCTAATGGAGATGGGCAAAGTGCACCAAAGGAATGAAATCTTCTAGTCACCAAAAAACAGGGGCAGAAAAGGCTGCATTAGCATCTGCTTGCCCACACAGTCTCTTCAAGTTTCCCAGGGAAGTTGTCTCCTGCAGTTGTGTAAAATTAATTTGTTATCAGTTCTGGAAATATATATATTCAGCCTTTCCTGAGTGCCTTGGTAAGAAGACCACACGACCAACAGCCTGTTCTACCCAGAGATACTCCTGCAGCAATGCTGGGTCCTGAAGCAAGCATCACCCCTCTGCAACCTACTGTCCTTCAACAAGTGCCCTTGCTATGCTGCTTCATGCTGCTGCACAACCTTTGCCCTCAGTCACACATGAGTACTTACAGGCCACTTAGGAAGTGGTGTTGAGCTGCTGGGTTACAGCCAGAGACGTTGACTGTAAACTCTTATGGGCTGAGTCTGCCTTTCTCGCATTTGGCGTTGTACAAACCAGGCACGTCCTGCTTCAAGACCAGGCTCCTGGATGTTATAAAAGAAAAATTAATATAATTTGCCACCTTAGGATCAAAGGGGTGTTTTGCAGGCTTTGACAGTGCTGTGCTCTGACCTGTGCACCCACAGTGGCCCACACTGAATTCCATGAGGTCCCACTCATACCATGAGCAGGGCTTGGGCAGTCGTGGCCCTGAGCCTGCAATAGGCAAAGGAAGAAGAGGCAGGAGCTGGGTAAGGCAGAAAGTACCCATTCAGTTCAGACAGAAAGAGCTGGGTCAGCAGGTGGTGAAACCAGTCAGCAGCAGCCATGGCTTAGAGGGAGACTCACAGAGAGCTGAGGAGCACTGCATTTTGCAGGTGTTGTGTGTTTGTTTGCCCCAAGAACCCCATTCTGCTTGGGAGCACCCACTGCAAGATTCAGCCCTCCCAGCTCCTCATGACCTCAGAAGCTGCACGATCCAGGCAGCAACCAGCCCCCAGCAAATCCTCACAATACAAGTATGTTGGACTGCCCACATCCCAGGGCAGATGCCTTACCGCTTCTCCAAGAACAGAGATGCTCAAGACTGCGGCCACTTTAGCCAGACCTCTCCTGAGGGAAGTCTCTAGCAGAGAGTCTCAACACAGACCCAACCTCACAGTCTCACACCATCACCATAAATGCATGTGCACAATTAGCTAACCCTTCGGTCTGGGATGCTTGTGACAACGGCACTTACCCCAAAGTCCCAGCCAAACCCCAAAGTGAAGAGTTGCTGGAAAATGAGGACAGCTATTTATCTCCTTATAAAATAAAAGACAGCAAAGCTCTCCCTGCTTCAGCTATGCTGTGAGGAAAGAATCTCTGAAATTATCTCCTTGCTCTGCGCGTAATACACAAATGCAGGCTGATGTTGTGGCGAAGCCAGAAAGTCTGAGGCACCATGCACGATGTCTGCAGACAAGCTGTCCAGTGATCATCCTTAACCACCTCAATCTAATGACTGCTGCCTGAACCTGCAACAAGCAGAACAGGTGCTTCTCCTCCCATAAGGTACAGTGATCTTGATGGTGTATTAATAGATTGATGGAGGTCTGCAGAAGTGTTTTATTTGCTCATCAGTTCCAAAAACACAAATGCCTTCAAGCATTTCCAATGTGCATGAGCAAACAAAGCCAAGACACACATTACAACAGAACGGGGTAGGAAGCCTGCCCAAAAGGTTTGTCCCATTATCGGGAAAACAGTGTGTTGGGAGTGGCAAAGAACGCACAACAGGGAGGCAAAACCTGGCAAAGAAAGAGATAGGTCATGTCAACTTACAGATAGCTTTGAAGGTAAGGGAAGACAGACTAAGCCCAGAAGAGCAGACTTTGCAGAGCAGTTATTCCTGGTTATATCGTCTTCTCTTGTAGTTTATGGATGAGAGAGTGTATGCCCTGGAAGGCCAGAACAGTTCCAGGCTTCCTTCCCTTTGCTACCCTGCCACTTTTTTCTTCCCCTAATAAACACAAAACATACACTCAAGCTACAGAGCATCCCACACAGCGTAAGCAGAGCTTTTCCCACCTGTTCACCTTGTCTTTCACCTGTTTTGTCCATTCTACCCCTCTTTTATCCACTGTTTGGAAGCACAAGCTCCTTTCTTCGCTGCACTTTGCAGCTCTATGCTTTTGAAGAGATGTGCACTGTCCCCAAAGCAGCATTTCCTCCAGTTACACCAGTGGGCACCACCAGCAGAAGCGTACATACCAAGCAGTTTGCACTCGTCAGCCATGGGGAAAACACCCAAGGCCTGTGAGCTTTCAGGGAGTGTGGCATAGCACACTGACCTTTCTCAGGACAGTTTTCCCTCACCAACCTCTTCAGCCTGACGACTTGTGCCTCCTCCACTACTCACACGGCAAACTGAGGTCCTGTTCCCCTTGTATTAAGCACCAAAGCCCCAGAGAAGCAGCAATGAGACAATGCGCCAGAGGGTAAGCTACAAGGAATGGACATGCAGTCCATTATTCTAGAGTCATTACTCTAAGGCAGCCCTCTCTGGCATGGAGATTGTCAAGGGTACAAACTATCACATCAGTCTTTTGGCTCCATTTAGACCTGTGGAAATCATTTGCCCTAAGACAAGTACAAGGTAAGCAATCATACACAGGCATTTCAGTGGTGTTCATCACTGCCTAGCCAGCATTCCTTATTTGTAGGAATTAGGTACATTTATTTACCAGTCTCCCAGGCTGCTGCAACCATAAATTGCTGTTTACAGGATGCTCATGTGAGCTACAGGAGGCAGGTGCCATACAGCATTTCACTTCATGCAAACCTACTGCAAACACAATGGACAGAGGGGACCAGGGAACAGCCTCCACCTGGTAAATAGGGCCAAGCCTGCAAGCCTGCTGTAACCAGCCTCTCCATCACATCCAGAGGGCTTAAAACTTCTGCTGTCTTTTGAAATCTTTTCAGAGATGAACTTTCCTGTAACACAAGAGACCACATTAAACCACCTCTGAGAGCATTCAGCTGAGCCATGACCATACTGGGGAGGCTCCCTGGCAAAGCCATGGCCATCTCCAGTAGCTTGGCCAGGCAAAGCCCACTCCTGCAGTCCTGTGATACCAAAACTGACAGGCCACTGACTCTTCTGGCTCAGGCAGCCACCACTACTAATCCCAGCGGTTCCTGACAGGGAGGAGGAAATAAGACAGGGAGGGCAGAAGTTCTCTCCCCAACTACCTGGACCTGCCCCAGCTCAGGGAATCAAGAGGAGGACACTGGACACTCCTCCCACCATTGCAGCAGACCAGTTGAAGTCCCCAAGGCTTTTCCTCCCTTCCTGCTGCTCCCCATGGGAGAGGCAGCCCGGACCTCTCCTAATGGCACCAGGGAGCACCGTGGTCTTCCCTCCCACTAGATTTGCTGAACATGCCACCTGTTCCACAGGGGAGCACAGCTCAGCAGCCCCTTGGTGCTGGGGAGGAAGCCTCTGCTTTCTGTGTGGCTGGCAGGGTGGACAGTGGGCTTCCCTCCTGGCTTGCACCCAGGACCAGGTCTGCATGCCTGCCAAAGGCAAATACTTCTCAACTGAGCAAACACCACTCTTACAGAGGGACTGCTGCTCTAGCAGGCCTCTCCCTTGCAGGCACAACCATCCAAAGGAAACCTCAGCAATAAAAATTTGCATGAAACCCCATGCAAGGTGATCTATAGCTATTCCAACAGTCCCTTTCATGGCTTTTGAAACTTCATCAGTCTTCTTTTCCTCTTCTTCGTCCTCCCATTCACTTCACACTTCTCTCTCCACTTGTTCCCAATATGCTTTGCTTCCCTTTCATCCCTCTCACCCCGCCTTCATCCCTGCACCTTGGGTGACGGCTGCTGCAACCTGCAAGGACCCAAGGCGAGGGAAGCCAGGCACCTAGAGACCTTTGCAAGTCTTCTTGAGACAGCAAAAAAATATCATTATTCCCATTTTAGACAACAGGGCCAGTGAGTTATTCGCTAAGAGGTCACATGGAAAATCGGTAGCACAGAGAAGCATGCATTCAGAGTCCTGGTCCAAGCCTGCTACCACAGCAGCAGCCTCCTCACCTGCCAGTCATTCCCCCTCATCGTTTATTCCTCCCAATATATTGCTTAGGATCATGTCTCTTGTTTCGCACAGACCTTTCTCTGCTTCTTCGCTCCCACTTATCCTGCAATCAGAGCTCATCGTTTCAGCTTGGACCGCAGGATCAGGACCCTTAAAGTGTCTCGGCTAGGCCAAACTGCAATCTTGCAATTTCAGGCTGCCCGGAAATGGCTGGGGGAGGAGAGGAAACTGTGGACATGACATTTCTTCCAAGAAAAAACAATTGAAAACGTCCATGTTCATACAAGCATACATCCCTGCTCTGCATCTGAAAAGCAAACACTGCAGCACAAAGAATCTTAAAAGGGAAAATGAAACAACTGCACCGACTTCCACCACTCAGGCTCAGAAAATGCTGACAGCTGGGTATGAAGAACAGCACAAGAAAAAAATTTTACTTTTAACAGTACAACAGTGAAAACAGGAGCCAGATGTTTGTCAAGCAAATATGAGTCCCCATTCTTTACCCTGCTACCCAAAGGCAGAAAGTCAGCAAGAATCAAGTCCCCTTCTTTTAGGCAGTTTTATCACTTTGAGCAAGACACAACAGTCAGTCACTGTATTGGGATATACCTTTCACACACTTCCCTCCTCCATATTGAGCTGCTATTCATAATTAACCATACATGTGCATGTTGCTATGGAGCAAGGACTTCACAAAATTTGACCAATCCTTAAGGTCACTTTCCTGAGCTTTGTTTAAGGAAAAAAAACCCAAACAAACTAAACAAACCCCCAGAAATGAAGGGAAGATTATCTCAGAATTTCTCCAACCTTTATAGCCCAAGGACTCTGAATCAAAGGTTTGGCACAAGCACGCTGCTGTAAGAAAACGCTAAGACTGAGATACCAATTGACCCCATCATCACCCTGGGACATTACAGAGGCAGGATCTTGCCCTTCCTTCCCCAAGGGACCACAGCAGAGCCGAATGGCCTTTCTCAAAACCTCTTTCACTCCCAGGAATTTAACAGGACACAGCCTGCACGTCAGGCATCCCAGTAGTATCTGTGGAAGGCAGGACCTGTCCCACCCCACAGCCTCAACACAGGCGAGTTTCTCCACAGACCCCTGTGTGAAGGGGTCCTGGAGGCAGGCTGGCAGATGGCCATGCAGAGCTCTGTCATCATCATCAGACCCCTCAACCCCGAAAGGATGCCACAGAGGGGCCCACAGGCAAGAGAGATGCAGAAGTCACGACCTAAGAGATCTCTTCCATAGCTGGATCCTTCAGGCCCTGGGCCAAGGGGCTCTACTCGTCTCACCTTCCCTGTATCTACCTGCCATAAACCAGGACAGACAGCACTGGGATTTCAGCTCCTCCCGAGCGCTGCAGCACCCGCGGTACCCCACGCCGGGCCAGCGCCCGCTGCCAGCCGCTCGGGGAG
>VZSZ01006030.1:111059-159000 GCA_013398815.1 Ibidorhyncha struthersii | reverse complement strand
AGCATCTACCCAATGTGCGGCTCTGGGTACTCCTGCTCCAAAGCCCCCACAGGCGCTGAAGAAGGCTTACCACCCAAAAATGGCGGCAGCATCTTTGCAGTCCTCTTGGGAAGTGGTGCCCATATGATAAGTATTTTGGAAGACCTGAAAGAAGCAGCCACCCAGTAGCAAGAGACCCCAGGAACAAACAGCCCGGGCCAGGCTGCCCTCTTCCACCGTCTTTCCCTTTCTTACTGGATGGTGAGGTTTGCGGTCTCCGTAAAAAATCTCTGTGGTTGGAATTTTGAGAGGAAACATTCCTAGCCAAACAGCTTGGCGATAACCATTTGGGAATGTTTCCTGGGGTGGAGGGATACCTTCACTGTCTGACCTTTGTGGGATTAAGACAACGTGAACAGTACCACTTTTTTCTCCTCGCCCTCCCCTCTTTCTCTGCCAGGATGCAGTATGAATGAAGTTATCTATTGACTGTCTTGTTTCTTCTCATAAAACCCAAATAAGGTGGCATTTATCTAAAGTTTCAACCTGGTGCTCTCACTTATGAACCAACACAAGACAGCCACCTGCCTAAATCCACACCAACCCCCAGAAGTGAGCTGAGTTATACACCAGCAGTTTACCAGTATTTTGTATACTGTCTTGATACAAGAAAGTATGCCCTAGAAGTTAGACATTGTTAACATGAGCGGTAGCCTATCAAAATGTCGAGGTCATAGCACTCTGTTGTCAGCTTGTGTTGATAACGAGAACAACCAGACCCTGTTACAAGCAAATTGTATAGATAATGGGAGCTGCTAGCAAGAACTTAATTGTCTGCAAGAAGCGACCATCTGGTCAAGACTGGTCTTGCGGTTTGGGGCTCAGCATTCTGAGCCAAAGGTGAAAAGTACACAGTGAAGAAGACTATGAGCCTTCCTCCAGAAGACCCTGGCCCACGACCACCGGATGGCGGTATGCATGCGGCAAGAGTAGGGGACTTATGATAATGAGCTTCCAGGAGTAATTACAATAGTCACACCTGTCCTTAGAACTAATTGTAATAACCCAGCCTATACTAATGAATATGCACACTTGCTTTGCGATATGGTGTGCAAGCTTGGAGGAACGATCCACCTTGCACCCAGTGCTGCAATAAACATACCTGCTTTATAACTCTCCATGAGTTGTAGAGTTTGTTTCCGCGCATCAGTCTTTCTAGCAGCCAAGCAATGCTCCTTTGCCCTACAGCTTCGGCCCTCATGGCTCACCATGAAAAGATTTCATCTCTTTGATCCCCAGGGATTACAAACCCCTCAAAGCACAGGTCCTCAGAACAAGTGCAGCACCAGCAGGTCACAGAGGCACAGAATCTCCTAGACTGGAAAAGACCTGTAAGATCATCTAGTCCAATCATTAACCTAACACCGACAAGCCCACCACTAAACCATGTCCCTGAGCACTATATCTACACTACCCTTAAATACCTCCAGGGATGGGGACTCCACCACTGCCCTGGGTAATGCATTCCAATGCCTGATGACCCTTTCAGTAAAGAAATATCTAAACTTCCCTTGGTGCAACTTGAAGCCATGTCCTCTTGTTCTATCGCCTGTTACTTGACAGAACAGGTCGACTCCCACCTCTCTGCAACCTCCTTTCAGATAGCTGTAGAGTGATAAGGTCCCCCCCCCAGCCTCCTTTTTGCCAGGCTAAACAACCCCAGTTCCCTCAGCTGCTCCTCACAAGACGTGCTCCAAACCCCTCACCAGTTTCGTTGCTCTTCTTTGCACATGCTCCAGCACCTCAGTGTCCTTCTTGTGGTGAGGGCCCCAAAACTGAACACAGTACTCAAGATGCGGCCTCACCAGTGCCGAGTACACGGGTAAAAATCACCTCCCTGGTCCTACTGTCTACACTATTCCTAATACTGGCCAGGATGCTGTTGGCCTTCTTGGCCACCTGGGCACACTGCTGGCTCATGTTCAGTCGGNATCCCCTCATCCAGATCATTGATAAAGATATTAAACAGGACTAGCCCTGGTACTGAGCCCTGGGGGACAGCACTCGTGACCAGCCGCCAACTGGATTTAACTCCATTCACCATCACTCTCTGGGCCCAGCCTTCCAGCCAGATTTTACCTAGCAAAGTATATGCCCATCCAAGCCATAAGCAGCCAGTTCATCTAGGTGACAAGGTGAAAAATAGCAATTGCTGGAAAGTGCATCATGAAGGAAGTTAACATGAAGGAACACGAACACATTTTGGATTTTTTTTTTTCCAAGCATATTATTAGAAGACTTGTGTGTGCTATTTCAAGGTCTGTAGTCATTTGGTTAAGATTATATTGTATGACTACATTTAACAGAAGAACATTGAAATCAAAGATTTATGAGGTTGCATCCAAACCTTTCTTATTCAGTGTTTTTGAAACATTGCTGCATCTGTTCTGTAACATAAGAGTTTACTGTGATGATTTTATACAACAGTAGGATACCCTCCATGATATCACTATTTATGTCTGTGCTGAGAGGTCAGCTGTGGTAGCAAGGTTGCATAACAATGTCTCAAATCTGGTTTCTTACCAAGGTCTTTACAGAAGAACTAGATGATCACCCATGCTATAAGCCAGTTCCTCACAGTAGAGAATATTACTTTCAAAAATCTGGTGGAAAAACAGTTGACCTGCTCAGTGCATGGGACATACAAGCAAGTGTATACTTTTTCTCCAACCCTGTAAATGTTCTCATCTTCAAATTGAGCAGCTCTTCGAACCAATGAAGCAGTGGAAATGGTCTAATCTTTTGATAAGATCAGTTACAAGTTAGGTATCATGTGAGACAGGGTAACCTCCGTGCTTGTAAATCCTGTGAAAATTCCTGTTCAGGTAGTTTATTATTGCCTCTAAAATTCCTCTTTTGATTTCATTAGTTATTCTTAATTTCATTCTGCTTTGATATCTTATTTTGTTACTGACTTCTGTCAGAAAGATATTTGAAATATGAGCCAATACTGATAATATTTTTTTCTCTTATAACATCTTTAAGTATATTCTTGGCCTATTTGCTCACTTCAGTCTTGGATAACTTGATTAGTTCATGTAACTGCTCTGTGACTAGTGATACTAAAAGTAATTGGGAAGCATTTTGCCTCTTCAATGAAATAAGTGCTTTTTGACTGTCATACAAAAAGCTAGCCAAAGATGGCTGGCTGAACAGTTTTTAAACAAAGTAAAGGCCAAGAAGATTGCTAAATGATGCTTTTTGTTGTTTTGTTTTGTTTTGTTTTTTAAAAAGGAATATTCAGGGAGCAAATCACCAAAAAGCCCAGCAATCAGCAAAATAATAGAAGATACAATAAAGAATAGAACCAGTAGACATAAGTAAGCATAAATACCTGGGGAAATGTCAACATTGCTTGGATAAAGAGAAGTCCTGTCTTGCAAGGGTATTAGAACTCTCAGAAGGACTCAATAAACACATGGATAATTATGAATATTATGCATCTATTTACCTGAATTTTCCCGAACCGTNGTGCTCCAAACCCCTCACCAGTTTCGTTGCTCTTCTTTGCACATGCTCCAGCACCTCAGTGTCCTTCTTGTGGTGAGGGCCCCAAAACTGAACACAGTACTCAAGATGCGGCCTCACCAGTGCCGAGTACACGGGTAAAAATCACCTCCCTGGTCCTACTGTCTACACTATTCCTAATACTGGCCAGGATGCTGTTGGCCTTCTTGGCCACCTGGGCACACTGCTGGCTCATGTTCAGTCGGCTATCAATCAACACCCCCAGGTCCCTCTCTGCTGAGCAGCTTTCTAGCCACTCCTCCCCAAGCCTGTAGCATTGGCAAGGGTTGTTGTGGTCAAAGTGTAAGACCCAGCATTTGGCCTTATTGAAACTCATACAGTTTGCCTTGGCCCATTGATCTAGTCTGACTAAATCCCTCTGTATGGCCTCCCTATGCTCAGGCAGATCAAAACTTCCATCCAGCTTGGTGTCATCTGCAAATTTTCTGAGGGTGCACTCGATCCCCTCATCCAGATCATTGATAAAGATATTAAACAGGACTAGCCCTGGTACTGAGCCCTGGGGGACAGCACTCGTGACCAGCCGCCAACTGGATTTAACTCCATTCACCATCACTCTCTGGGCCCAGCCTTCCAGCCAGATTTTACCTAGCAAAGTATATGCCCATCCAAGCCATAAGCAGCCTGTTTCTCCAGGAGAATGCTGTGGGAAATGGTGTCAAAGGCTTCACTAAAGTCCAGATCGACAACATCCACAGCTTTTCCCTCATCCACTGAGCGGGTGACCATGTTGCAGAAGGAGATCAGTTTAGTCAAGCAGGACCTGCCTTTCATAAACCCATGCTGACTGGGCCAGATCATCCAGTTGTCCTGTGCATACTGTGTGATGGTACTCAGGATGATATGCTCCATCAGCTTCCCTGGCACCGAAGTCAAACTGACAGGCCTGTAGTTTCCCGGATCCTCCTTTCCAGCCCTTCTTATAGATGGGTGTCGCATTGGCTAGTTTCCAATCTGCTGGGACCTGCCCAGTCAGCCAGGACTGTTGGAAAATGATGGAAAGTGGCTTGGTGAGCACCTCCGCCAGCTCTCTCAGAACTCTTGGGTGGATTCCATCCGGTCCCATAGACCTGTGTATGTCTCTCTGCTGCAGCAGGTCAGTGACCATCTCTTCCTGGATTCCAGGGGGATCATCCTGCTCCCAGTCTCTGTCTTCTAGCTCGGGGGGGGTTGGATCCTCAGAGTGCAATTTGTCCTATTACTAAAGACTGAGGCAAAGAAGGCATTAAGCACCTCAGCCTTTTCTTCATCCTTAGTCACCACGTTTCCCCCTGCATCTAACAGAGGATGGATGCTCTCCCTAGCCCTTCTTTTGCTGCTAATGTATCTATAGAAAGATTTCTTCTTGTCCTTTACAGCAGAAGACAAATTAATTTCTAGCTGGGCTTTGGACTTTCTAATTTTCTCCCTGCATAGCCTCATGGCATCTCTGTAGTCATCGTGTGTGGCCCGCCCTTTCTTCCAGAGGGCATAGACTCTCCTTTTTTCCTGAGCTGCAGCCAAATCTCTCTGTTCAGCCAGGCTAGTCTTCTCTGCCGCCAGCTTGACTTATGGCACATGGGGACAGCCTGCTCCTGTGCCTTTAAGACTTCCTTCTTAAAGAGTGTCCAGCCTTCCTGGACTCCTAAGCCCTTCAGGACGGCCTCCCAAGGGACTCTGTCAATCAGTCTCCTAAACAAGTCAAAGTCTGCCCTTCGGAAGTCCAAGGTGGCAGTTCTGCTGCCTCCCCTCCTTACTTCTCTAAGAACAGAGAACTCAATCATTTTGTGATCGCTGTGCCCTAGTCGATCTCCCACCGTCACATCACCCACCGGTCCTTCTCTGTTCACAAAGAGCAGGTTCAGCAGGGCACCTTCCCTGGTAGGTTCACTCACCAGCTGAGTAAGGAAGTTGTCCTTGACACACCCTAGGAACCTCTGGGACTGTTCCCTCTCTGCTGTGTTGTATTTCCAGCAGACATCTGGGAAGTTGAAGTCCCCCACAAGAACAAGGGTAGGCAATTGCAAGACTTCTCCCAGCTGCTTGTAGAAAGTTTCACCTACCTCTCTGTCCTGATTGTGTGGTCTATAACAGACCCCCACCACAACATCAGCCTTGTTGGCCTTCCCCCTGATTCTGAGCCATAGACGCTCAACTGTATCATCACTATGATTGAGTTCTAAACATTCATAACTGTCCCTGACATACAGGGCCACCCCACCACCTCTCCTTCCTCGTCTATGCCTTCTGAGGAGCTTGTAGCCATTGATTGCGGCACTCCAGTCGCACAAGGCATCCCACCGTGTTTCTGTGATGGCTACTATATCATAGTTTTCCTGGTGCACCATGGCTTCTAGCTCCTCCTGTTTGTTGTCCACACTACATGCATTAGCGTAGAGGCACTTCATTTGGGCTAATGATCCTGACACTTCCTTGTGGGTGGAAGCCCTGGTTCCTACCTGACTGCTCTCAGGCTTTACTATGGTCTCTAACCCATCAATAACCCTTTCGTCTTTACTGCCCCATGCATCTCCAGCCCCTACCTCCACTGAGATGGAATAACAAGGGTCCTCGCTAGCTAGCCATCCTGCAAACCCTGGCATGCTCCCCCTGGGCTTAATTCTAGCAGGCCCAGTTACATCCCCTTCCCCCTTCCAATCTAGTTTCAATGAACCCTGCTAATTCTTGCTTCAGGATCCTTTTCCCCTTCTGAGACATCTGTTGCCAGTAGGCCCAGTGCCGTATAGACACCCTGGTGATCAAAAAAACAAAACTCCACCGATGGCACCAGCCTCTAAGCCACTTGTTAATCAGCTCTATCTTCCTGTTCCTTTCTGTGCTTACCCCTGAAGGTACTGAGAAAAAACCTACCTGTGCACCAGGAACCTTCAGGTCCCCTGAGCCCTTACTGAAGTGGCTGCATCTCTGGGGTGCCAGCACTGCCAAGGGAGAAGACAGCTGCTCTTGCAGAAAGGCAACTGCTGTCTATGCTTCTCAGTGTTTTAAAGGCTGAGGAAGCCATTTTTAGAGCTGGAATAACATTCTTCCTGCTCTGATATTTCAAATCTTATGTTATCCTGGACTAATAAATGGCTCCTCGCAGCATTTGCTTTTTGCAACCCCACAAAATCCAAAGATCTTGGTCAGGTTTTCCCTCTGCATTCACCTGACACTGTGCCATGGTACTGCCATATGGCGCTGACACACTAAGGACCTGCAGGCCACAAGTGACTACTAGGCATGGCTTTCCTTGGGCAAGGAGGTGCTGCTGCCCCCATATAACCAAGGCAGGACCCAAAATCAGGTGCCTGGAAAAAAGTATGCTTAAAGTATCAGCATTAACCTTGTCCCTGACTGCAAGGCTTCCTGCAATAGCAAAGATCAAGCAAGCGCACTTTAAAAGTAACAGAGAGGAGGTCTTTCAGTTCAGTAGCCTCTGGCTTTCAGCAGCCGAGGCTGAAGAAAACCTTCTGCCTAACAGGTGAGAAGTGACAGCACTCAGCCCCAGAAACTTTGGCCAGAAAGGAAAATGCAGCAATTAATCAGAAACTGCCTTAGTCACTTCATCTCTGCCATCAGCCAAAGCTGGAACGAAAACAATGCAGCATATGGCATTTTAAAGCAATTTCATTTTGGATAAACTCTGAACGTCTGAGACATTTTGTTCACAGCTTTTTTTTGAGCAGATGGTGTCCCTTGAAGTGCTGGAAAATGCATGACGCTGACAGGCCCACCAAAGACCTCTCACAAAGAATAACAGCTTAAAAAAAGGGCACAGCAAGCATGTGCTGGAGCACACCTGGTGCAGGACACAACAGAGGTGCCAGGAGGCACCATCCGTCAAGGGATGGTGTTACATGGGCTCGTGGAGATATTTTCTACAATCCCTTCTTCATGGGACACTAGTCCCATGGGAGGAGCAGCCCCTCTCCTGTGAACCTCGCCCTGCAGCATCGCCTGCCAAATGGCGTGTGGGTGCAAAGGTAGGTAGGGCACATGGGCGTGTTGCTTTTGAACTGCCTCCTACAATAACACAACACCAACCTCCCTTGCAGTAACACTGCACATCCCAAAGCCTGCTGCAAGCTCACCTTGACCTGTGGAGAGTCTTTCCTCCCACATCTCCACCAACACTACTTTGGTGAAGATGAGTAGCCACAAGTATGTTCCCCCATCTTATTTGGGATTATGCCTGACTTTCCCAGGGGTGGGTGTGCCGAAGCCTGACACTGATGCCCCTCCCTGCTCAGCCCGTGTCTTCGAAGCAACAATTGCAATGATGCTGGTGCACAGAAGTGACAATGCTTCTGGGACACCGCAAGCAACACGTGACTTTTCTTACTCCAGTCCTCACTAGGTTTTCCTGCTGGGCCACTGAGACCCACTGGGTATCTGGCTGGCAACTTGCCTGGTGCAGAAGGGGGACCTGCAAATGTTCAAAATTATGGCTTTGCTTTACTGTCTGTTAATTAATATTTCCTCCCCCCGATGCCTTACAGCACGTGCATATTCCCCGTCCAAATTTTACCCCATCAGTTCTCTTCACGGGGACCGAACTGCACACCATCTCCACATCCACCTTCTTCCAGCAACAGAGAAGCAGGAAGGCTGAGCCCCTGTGTCCTGACATCAAATAGCAGGATCAGGCATTGGAGGTATTTTATTTTTCATGTAAAAGAGAGGAGTACCACAGAGCTAATCCCTGGCCTTGCAGACCTCACTTGCAGCTCAGGAGGAAACAAAGCAACCTCGTTCCCCTCTAATTGCAGTCCTCCTCAGGGTGATATTACTGCTGAAGACTGGCTATAGTTTACAGGGCTGTTTTTTGGGGGGGCAAAAAGGTACACAGAGGCAAGGGAAATGGAAAAGGGAATTGCTTTGAGTTTGCTTTAAGTCCAGGGAAATGTATGTCTTCTGAAAATAGATTTACCACCTGGTTTTCCTGTCCTGCTCCTTTCTGCTCCAAAGCAGGAGCATGGCCTGGCAAGAAACATTGCCCACCCAGAAACAGGAGCAGCAGGTGAAAGGGGCCAGGGATCGCTCAGCGGCAGCCATTGGAGCTACTGTGTACCCTGATGCATGGGCTAAATACAGTGCCTAAGCAACTGTTTCTCAGTTTAAGTGTTAACTCTCATTTCATTAGCCAGATCATCTCTCATCAAAGCCATCTGTTCCTCTATCCAGCTTTTTAAATATTGTGATAGACTTCATTTCTCCAAATGCCCTGCTGCTAAACAGACACCATCTGAGCGTGCACACCCTTGGCTTGGCATTGACAGGTGTGCTCAGGATTTGCTGGAGAAGCAGTCACCTGCAAAGTGCTCGCTCTCACCCTAAGATATAACCCCAGATCCCAGCCCTCCATGATGAAGCGTTTCCTCTTCAGAGCTTGCCCACATGATCCCAACTGAGAAAAAATTACCTGGATTTGGGACTGGAGCAGCAAATTGCACCCCATCTCACTGCAAGAAAGTGACACCTTAAATGGTAGGAAGGGAAATGGAGAAAATGGATACAAAGTTTTTTTCCATAAAAAATAGAATTCAAAACAAATTTCTCTGTGATGGCAAACACATGGGATAAACAGGACTTGCTGGTGAGATGGTCAGGGTCCAAACTCTGGGGAGGGAAACTTGAAGTGCCAGTGTGTGCAGATGAGAATTGCAAGCTGGCCTGTCCTGGCCCCAGTGGGAGTGTGTTCTGGCCTGGCGGTAGGACAGCCCTATATGAATTAGAGAAAACACTCAAAAAGAAACAAATTATTTTTTTTAAGAATACCGAGCTTTAGTAAAATAATGATTTCCTATTATTATGTTATATACACTAATGGAAGTATGTCAGCCAGGAAAATTTAGTACCCCCAGTTAATACTGAGGTTAGGCATTACCATGCAGAGATGGTAGGCACAATTTCACCTACAGTTTTTATCTCTGCTGCTCACTGGGTCTTTTCTCCTGGGCATCTTCCAAGATGCACAAAAGGGGATTTTTTTTTTTTTCTGGTCCTGCTTGCAGGCTTTGCTGCTCATCTACTCCCCTTCAGCAGTGGATTTATCTGTACAGACACAGCTGGTGTGGGGCATGGCCCCACCTTTACCTGCTCTGGGGCCATACCTTTGCTCCCTGACCTTTTGGCTGTAAACCTGGCTTGGCCATAGCTGGTGCAGGAAGTGGGGGGGCAGCAGCACAGCTCCTGGCAGGAGGCTGCAAACTGTTCACCTCCCTGGGACTCACTATGGCTGTACCAAAGCCAGCAGGATGGGATGGGTATGGTGGCAGAGGTTGGACAAGCCTGCCAGGGTCAGCTGGCTGCAGATTCACAAAACCAGGGAGAGAATTCTGCCACCATTTTCTCAGAAGAAGCCTAAGTCAGGGTTTAACTCTCCATGAAGAGGGATAGCAGGAGATGAACTCAGCAAACACAACACGTCCCACATGCGAGGGGTGATTAAAACAGCAAAAGACTTCAAACCATCAGTTGGGCAGCTCTGCCCATGCAGGGTCACCTCTGGCTCCTCCACAAACTCAGCGCTTTGCTAGGTTTCAGGGATTTTGTTCCCACCCCCCTCACTTCCCCCAGTCTAGTGAGGCTGGCATTGCTGGGTGTGTGCCCCTGGATGCCAGAGGTTTCAGCTCCCAGGATGGGCACCACTGAGCCAAAGCCATTGTAGGAGCTGGGACATATGAGCATGTGTTAGCAAATGCCTCCTTTCCCACTGGGCTCTGCTTTCAGTTTTTCTTTTCATTCTTCTTTTAAAAGAAGATCTTAAGGGAAACTGTACCTTGATTCCCAGAAGTGCCCCAGAAGGTGGTAAAAAGGACCCCCATAACTCCCTGTGAGTCCCTCACAGAGTACAGCTACAAAACAATCCAGGAGCAAAACTATCAAGGTAATAAAAGTCCAGCCTGGCCATGCCTGGGAGCTGATACATCAGCAATTGTTAAAAATCCCTCCAAACTGAGAGCCCTCCCAGCTGCAAATACCCTAGATATCAGCTGACCAGAGCCCATAGGTCTCACCACGTTTCCAGCCTGGCATGGACTCCCAGACTCACATGGACACAGGAGATCTTTCAGAAGAACTTTTTTTCCTGGGAGCCTCCCACCCCAACAGCTTGATGTAATACCTGAAGTCAGACTGCATTTCCCATCTGTTGGGCTTATTTCCAGAAAGCTGTGTTCTGGCTGCTGATTTCTGGGCCTGAAAAATTATCAACGCCAGCCAGAGGACAGCAGTCATCTTGCACTTGCAAGCTGCAGAGGGAGATAGGGATGCAAACATCACCCGGGGTTACAAGGGAACAGCGGAGCCACTGGAGGGAGTGGGCAGAAATCCACACCTGATGCCCCAGGCAGCTTCCTCTGCATCCCTGCACACCCTCCCCCCCCAGCAATCCTCCGCTTTCACCAGGTATTCTTAAACTGGCTCAGGGATAAGATGACCAGCACAGGGCTGGCCATGCACCCTCTTCCCACCTCAGGCCCCCATGCCAAAGCTCTGCATCCAAGTGCTAAAGGGCTAAATGATGTTTTGGTGCTGACATGCAGGACTCTGGCACAGCATCCGGCCCAATGGCACAGAGCAGGAATGCCACCAACTCTCCCAAGTGCAGCAGTGGGGCTGCTGCTGGGCAGGAGATGGCACAAGAGATGTCTGCTCCACTTGGCTGCTTTTCCGGCACTGCAAACCCTGATGCATTTCTTCAGTGCCAGCACTCTCACTGCAGCCCCTTTCTTGAGGTGTAACTCCAGCGCCAGCAGGTTTTGCTCGTGCTTGCCTCCCGCTCCAGTGAATTATGTGGATGCAGGCCAGCCCATGCACCTGACTGTGGCTGAGACGGGGTTAGATGGAGCTTGGAAGCTCCTCTGTAGATAGCTATCACAACCTTGGCCTCACACCACACCCTGATGGTTGTATTTGTACACAGCCCTGATGGGGTTTCACCAATATTTGCATAGCTGAGTACACACTAGAGCTGAAATCCTCCTTCAGTGATTGTGCCAAGTCCCAGGGCAGGCACAGCATTTCCTCAAGCTACCCCATGACAGAAAGCAGGTGACCTGCTGGGGTGTTTCTGCTGCGGATGGAGCATACTACACCTGAGCCAACACTGCATTTCCTAAGGGCCCCACCAGTTCTGGGAAAATAGGTAAAAAAGATCCAGTTCCTGCTGTATGCAAAAGCTGAGAGCCTGGAAACACTCAGCATAATGCACAGGACAGCATACAAATACCTCTTGTTCTCAGTCGTACATGGTGTTACTCCAGATGATTCAATATGGCGAGAACATAGTTAGAGACAACAGATCAGGGACCGTCACCCCATCAGGTCTTTGAATTTGACAGTCACTGTATCCTTGGTTTATCATAGAATCATAGAATGGTTTGGACTGGAAGGGAACTTAAAGATCATCTAGTTCCAGTCCCCCTGTACCATGGGCAGGACACCTCCCGCTAGACCTGGTTGCTCAAAGCCCCATCCAACCTGGCTTTGAACACTTCCAGGGATGGGGCCTCCACAACTTCCCTGGGCAACCTGTGCCAGTGCCTCACCACCCTCACAGTGAAAAATTTCATCCTGATATCTAATCTAAATCTACCCTCTTCTGGTTTGAAGCCATTACTCCTCATCCTATCACTACATGCTCTTGTAAAAAGTCCCTCTCCAGCTTTCTTGTAGGCCCCCTTTAGATACTAGAAGGCTGCGTTCTCTTCTCCAGGCTGAACAACCCCATCTCTCTCAGCCTGTCTTCATAGGAGAGGTGCTCCAACCCTCTGATCAGCTTTGTGGCCCTCATCTGGACCCTCTCCAACAGGTTCATGTCCTTCTTATGTTGGGGGCTCCAGAGCTAGACGCAGTTCTCCAGGTGGGGTCTCATGAGAACAGAGTAGAGGGGCAGAATCTTGGCACTCTCTTGACCTGCTGGCCACACTTCTTTTGATGCAGTCAAGGATGGAGTTGGCTTTCTGGGCTGTGAGTGCACATTGTCAGCTCATGTTGAGTTTCTCATCCATCAACGTTCCCAAGCCCTTCTCTTCAGGGCTGCTCTCAATCCATTCTCCAATCAGCCTGCATTTGTACTTGGGATTGCCCTGACCCATGTGCAGGACATTGCACTTGGCCTTGCTGAATTTCATAAGGTTTGTATGGGCCCACCTCTCAAGCTTGTCCAGGTCCCTCTGGATGGCATTCCTTGCCTCCAGAGTGTTGACTGCTCCATACAGCTTGGTGTCATTGGCAAACTTGCTGAGGGTACACTCGATAGCACTGTTTAGCCCAGCCTACTGCCAGCCACTCATTGACCAGCAGTCCCTCAATGCTTTCACACTGCTCAGAAAGTGCTAGTGGGGTCCTTGACTACCAGATCAGCAAGAAAAGTGCCAAAGTCCACAGAAATGAGTGCAGCTCATGCGTCAGTACCCACCTTACTGAGGCTCCATGACTTTCCTATGCCACTGCACGCAGCTGTGGGTGGATCCAGCAGCTGCCCTGGGAGGTGGCTGGGGCCCTTCCTGCCTCCTAGAGACCCTACATTTTCTTGAGGAAGAGAAGACCACACTAGAGAACATGGCCAAAATGATTTCCAAACCAAAACAAAATAAAAACAAACAGGTAAAAAAATCAAAACAAATAAGCAAAAAAGGAAATGCATGGAAGTATTCTTTGTTTTACCAAAATTCAAGGCATTTTCTTCAAAAATCTAGTTTTCCTGCAAAGGAATTCCACCCATGGAGAAGCTCATCTACAGAAACAGGAATTCAGGTAGTACAAGCTCCAAGATAAGCCATTTGATGGAGGAGCTTTTCCTTTTCTGAATGATGTTTCTTACTTTCAGTTTTTCAAAACCATGGTGTCATGATTTAGGCTGGGCCAGCCACTAAATGAATGACAGATGTTTTCTATTAACCCCTCTCCTTTCCCAGAGGAGGAAGGGAGAGAGAACAAGTGAAAGAGAGACTTAGGGGTTGAAAAAACCCTAAAAGCACTTTAGTGAAATATTAACAATAAAAAGAAAAGATAATATTAATAATAAAATACCGAAATATATACAAACATATACAAAACCAATATTAAGCTCCCAGGATGACTATCATGTCATCACCCTGCACTGGGGAAATCCCAGACTGGACTCAGCAGCAGACAGGAACTGGATTCAGGAACATACAGATCAGGATCAAAGGCAGAAGAATGGACAAAGTCCCCCTTGGACACCAGCCATTGGAAAAAAAGGGAACTTGACCCCTTGATCCCTCAGCTTTATACTAAGCATGATGCAGATGGGATGGAATACCCCCTTGGTCAGTTTTGGGTCACTTATCCTGCCTGCTCCTCCCTTTATGCTCTTCCACTTATGACCCTCCAACTTGGTCCATCACAAAGTTAGCTGATCTTGGTTATAGCAGTAGGTATAAGCAAGAGCCTCTCTGCACACCATTGCTTGGTATTAACTAGAAACATCAGACCTTATCACTGCTAGAAGCAGACACTGTCTAAGAAACATACTATTAATTTCAGAGAGTGCAGTCAGTTAGAAGGACTTAAGTGAAAAGTAAAATTACTGAAAAGAAAATTGATTTTGTTCTATTTCAAACCAGGACACATGGGTAACTTGCCAATGGTTTCAAAATCTCAGATCCCTGAATCCCACTGGCACTTCTGTTGCTGTTAAACTCGTACTCTCGGGGGTGGGTGGGTCGGTGAGTGATTACCTTTTTTGTAATTTCAGGGGGTCAGAAAGGTTCACAACACCATGTACTTCTTTTCAGGGCCAGTTATTCTTCTTACACCATGTACTTGACAGGAATCAGCGTAAGGAAGTCCAAGTAATAGCAGTACAAAAGAAAAAAAAAAAGATCTGAAGTATGATAAAGATCAACAGGAAGATGTGCATCTAAGTGCCTGTAAAGTGCATTCACTGCAGTTCGCCAGCCAGCAAATTGCACAAATGAAACGATGCAAGCACCAGTAAGATTAGGCATTTGCGCATGTTCCCAGCTTCGCTCCTACACTCAAACACTAAGTCCAAATCCATTGCCTGCATCATTTTGAAGGCGGGCTCCCAAAGATTTTTGTCACTCTCCAACTGACCATCGACCCTGCGAAGAAGGAAGCAACTATCTTTCTAACCATCAGGTCGGAAACCTCCCAGCTCTGGGAGCCTGTTTCCACCCCCTCCTGCAGGCACTGTAAAGGGTGGTGGGGAAACGTCTCCTACTCGTGTACGTGTAATTCCTGTGTCTGTCAAAAGGCTCCGACTTCAAATGAATGAACATCAAGATGTGACTTCTGACACACTCAGTTCTTCAGGCACATCTCAGCAGAAAACAAGAACTTACAGCAAAATCTAAACAAGATACTTAATATTTTTGGTCCAAGTGTTGTCCTGCAGTCACATTGGGCTGATATTTTGCTATTAAAGGTGGATTTTCACATGCAAGAACTTGCCATGGCCTCCTTTCAAGCTTATGTCATCTTGAAGTTTTGTTCCCCCCCCCCCTTGCCCCGCATCAGCTTGGCCACTAAGCCTGAAGTAATCAAATCTCTTGATGCCCTTCCATTTGACAACATTCCTCTTCTACTGATGACGAAACCAGAAATACTTGGAAATGCTGCACCAAATGAACAGCTGGGAACACCAAGCAAAATACTGCTGTAATTCTGATGTGCGATGCACAAAGCCCTTTGCTTTGGCAGACATTTCAAAATAAAACACAGAGGCCAGTCTAACTCATAACTGTTTATTGTAAATCACTCAAGAGTTTACACATCATTAATGGCAAAGTAACACTGTTAAAACACCTGCTGGATGAAATACAGAATAAAGACACTCTCTTGTATTATATGGCATCATTTACAAAACAAGAAACAGAACAAAAAAGAAACCATTTTGATTTTTTTTTCCAGTTCTTCATCCTTCCTGAAAATATCTGGGCCTCAGCCTCAGTTATCTCGAGATCCCTGCCTTACCCAGGGCGTGGGGCCATGCAGCTGGGAAATGGGCACTCCCTCTCCAAGGGGCAAGGCAGTGACCTCCTTTATAAATGAAAAACATGCCCCCTATCTTCAAAAGTGCTCCAGTGCTGACAGTACAAAGCCTCTCTCCTGCACTGGCTAACATCTAACACAAAGGGCTATATATCTCATTAATTCCACATGCTTTTCTTTTTTTTTTTTTTAATCTTTTTTCTTTTTTTTTCTTTTTTTTTTTTAAACAAGGCAGCTGTTAAAATTCAGAAGCTACATAACTGTCTTTATATTTTGCTCAGAAACCAATGGATGTTGCATGCAGCTGAAATATTAGTAGACTCTGACTTAGATAAAGGTCAGTTTTCTAAGACCCACCAGTCAAAGGCAGAAAAATAAATTAAGAGGCCTCTTGTGCAAAAGGAGCTAAAATATGCATGCATCAATGGCCATGACTGATTAGAATATAACTTAGGTCTCCAAATATTGAAACCGAAGCTTTATTTGGCTTAAGACATAGTTGACGTCTATACCTTTACAAATTACAATGTATATGCTACAATAAAGGAATCATCTCAACACAGCATCAGTTTGTATTTTAGCCTGTATAGAGACTAATCAACACAAAAGCCTGCTCAGCAATAAATGGCTTTCATATTTAACAAAGACAGCAGCACACTGGGCTGGCTAACAGGGCTAACAAAAAGAAGAAAGCAGGTTTTCAAACTAACATCTAACTAAATTTAGGCCAATTTTTCCCCTTGGACATCTTGTTTTTCATCGGTGCTGTTACTGTCCTTTCCATTAGTCTGCAGCTGAAACAGCACATTGGGCCCTGCCCCATCCCCTCCAATAGATGCGTCTCAAAAGCATATTTGATGAATAGTAGAAACTAAAGCTCCCCTAACTGCACTTAGAAAGGATAGTTAAGTTCCTCCAACCTGCCAAAGTTTACCATAAACAAGCAAATTACAATGTATTTCAGACATGAACTACAGTGACTAAAATCAAAGCTCTCCCCTGTTTAACTATAATATTAAATAATATATAACATTTTCACATTTAATAGTCTGAAGTTTGGACGTAAGACAGCTAATAAGGAAGAAAGCTGGGGCCGAATCTGTTCCTGGGGAATGAATTTGGCCCAACTGATCTGAAAAAACTAATTTTACCAAGAGGAAAATAAATCCACCACAGGCACGGGGGTGCACGCACTCCCACCCACGTGTACGACAGAGCGGGCATAGCAACGCATTACTTTTCAAGCACTGCCATCTCCAGTCCTTTCCTTGCGAGCCTGGATCATCTCCTTTGGAGCCTGCTTGCGGTCAGTGACCAACCCCAACCAAAACATGAAGTCAATGAACCAGGTGGTGGGGTTGAACTTCAGGCCCAGCTCGCTGGCTGAGTAGTCGAATGGGAAGGTGTGGTGATAGTTGTGGAAACCCTCACCTGAAAAACAGAGAAAGAGTTTAAAGACCACATGGCCATCATGTTTACAAATTTCGGAACACTCTTGGGTGGGACATCCCAACACTCATTTCCCAAGTCTTGAATCTACTGTAGGTTATACTCCAACCCCTGGCTGTGGGAGACCTCTGGGGCAGACCCACAATGGACTCCATTTCACTGCTTTGGGCTTTCCTCTCCAGTAGGAAGGGGCATGTCCCACCCCTTATGCTCAAGAAAGAAAACCTTAAGAGGGGAGACGCAAAACCAAGTAAGAAGCAGAGTCACTTACTTCTGCTGTGCTGTCCCCAGCCGACTGCTGATAAAGAGAGGATTGCTAGTGTGAACTCTCTCTCTGCCCAGAGACTACATGGCATTATTTCAATGTGGGCACCATCAGTAGGACAAGGAAGTCTTCCTCTAGGATGCACCAGCTCCAGTGTCCTGCAAGCCCTGGCTCCAAGAGGTGTCCAGTTGCAGGTGCCCAAAGCCCCGACCAGGGTGAAACAGGATGGGATGTTGCTCTGATTTTGCAAAGCTCTATCCAGGGCTACAGCACTTACCAATGGCTCCCAGAGTGACAAAGGTGTTCTGCCTGGGGTTGATGTACTTGTCATAAGGGCGATTGCCATACATGTGAGCGGCACTGTTGACCAGCCAAGTGACATTGAGGGAGATGGTGTACCGGAGGATGGAGGCAAGGAAGTAGGCATTCCACAGACTCTCGCCCCAGAGGTACCATGGCACAAAAGTAGGGATCACAAAGCACATCAGCACAACTGAACTCTTGTAATACCTGTGGGGAAAGAAAAGGACACCATTACTGTGGTGGGAATGACTGCTGGGGTGAAGTGGGGTTGGATCTCTGGAGATACGGCTCTGCCAGAAAGCCCTGGCATAACCTGGACCAGCCCCATAACCAGGGCAGCAGGGAACATTTCAGACATCCACAATCATGACATAATTTTTCCAAGTGAAATTCAAAATCCCAAGACAACCCAAAACCCCAAAGCAGCAGGTAACACTGGAGCTGAATAGCTGAGACCCAATCCCAAAGCTAACCTCCCAAGCTGAACACCTTTAAAGCTGGGGAAGCGCAGAGTTGGCTGCACACCCTGCACCTAGGGTCTGGCCCTGAGACTGGAAAAGGCTGGGGCTTGGTGTGGCATTGGTGGACCTGTGCTGGAAACATGTTCAACGCTAAGAGCCGGCAAAGACTTCCCCCATGCTCAGATCAGAAGGGAAGCTGCAGCACAGGGCAGAAGCAGCTCCTTTCTATACCGTTGCTGCTGCGTGAGGTCCAGCAATGGTGGTAGACCCAAAGCAGCTGCCAAGTCCAGGGGCAACCCGCCAAGGGAGAGGAGAAAAACGCATCTTGGCCTGGGCGCCAGGATTACTGCTGCTCTCCCAGCCCACTGCCTGGCAAAAGCCCTGCCACTCCTCCATATATTGGACAAAATTGGTCTGCAGTGCAGAACAGAGAGGGAGGAAGATGAACAGTCTGAGAACAAACAGGAAAGCTTTATAGTACGCTAAAGACACATGTCCAGGCAAGACAGGGGAGAGAGTGTAGGATTAAGGGAGCACAGAGGTGAAGAGCAGAGACCACAGCGGAAGAAACAACGAGAAAAATCATGCTGGGGGAATTAATCCAAAGCAAGTGGAGAAAGGGAGAAGCTCAGCAAGAAGTGGGGAGGCAAAGCCAAAAGCAAGATAGGAAATAAGTGAGTCTATACAGATAACGGTGCTCAGAAGTGGAGAGCAGCAATACAGTGCAGCTTGGGAGCCACCAACAGTATATCCCCAGCTCGAGAGGAAACAAGACCCCATCTTCCCCACTGAGCCTTTCCATCTCCCTGAAGACTAGATTTACTACAGCCCACAGTGATCCCGTGATATCATCATCAAAGCAAGTTGCCACACAAAACTGGAGTGGTAGGCTGAGGTGACACAATTTTGAAGGGTGAAGAAAGAAAAGAAACGCAAAGTAAGACCCATCTTATTTGTGCCCATATAACAGGTTTAAAATAGAACCCTGCTTTTTTGGGGCTTTCTGAAAGGGATGAGAAAGAACAGAGTTTGAATTTATTAAACAGTTAATAAAACTTTGCACTTGCTGAAAGTTTTTCAGATAGGAAGGACTGTCAGTTTGGTTTGACAAAAAAAAACAATTAATTTTCAATTAAAACCCACAGAGGATTGGAAAAATGTTAATATTAGCAGTATTTTTGGAAGGAATAAAGTTTTCACAAACATGGTTCTCATCTGTAACACACCAGCTAGTTTTGATCATCTTATGTATGAAATAAATTAACCTCTTGCCTCGCAAGTTCTTTGTTTGATAATTTTTGTTGTCATTTGGAGGTTGTGCCTCACATGCTGGGCTCCAGAAGGAGATCTGCAGTTCTCCAGCAACACCAACCATGGTGAAAAGAGAGCATCTCCTCAGCTCTCCCACAGAACTCTGTCTTCACTTACGAGACCCAAGGCTCTCCGAAGGAAACAGTCCCCATTCTTCACTCCACCAAAGATAACAGATAATTTCCCACTCATCTGACTACTGAACCAGGCTGTGGATAAGGTTTGCAAACCTCATCAATTCAAGGCCAGTATTTAAGTAGAACTGTAGGAGAAAAATATTTTCCAGTCCAGAAAACTCCTTCAAAGCTCAAAGCCTATCCCGCTCCAGGAAAATAATATATGAAAACACCAATTAAAACCTTTCTGTGAGATGCAAGAAGCCCAGACTGAAGTCTGATGAAGATGAGAGATCTCAGATCCAATCGAGCACCTGGCTACAATTTCTGTCTCACTTTGACTGAAACATCCACCTTGGAACAAGAAACCTCCTTACCCTGAGTTCAGGGGAACCACGGCAGATAATTGATCCTGTGAAGAACGACAGCCTTGCGAGAGGAAGTACTTGGTCTGCACTGGCCCACAGGTGCCAGAGATGATTTTGCAGAGTGAAATGTGCGCTTCTGCATTAAAGCAGTTAGTGACTACAGCATTTGGTCCAATGATCAAAGGAGAAGGCCAAGATCCCAGCAACTTCTGCTGTGGCTGTTTTTACAGCCAGCCCTGGCTTTTTGGAAAAGCAGAGTGACAAGGACAGGGCTCACTGCTTGCGCAGCAGAGCCTGCAAGGACAATCAGCAAGCATCAACCACATGGCAATAGCAGGACATGTCAGAAGGACAGCAGTCCTAATGCCTGCAATCAAGGTGGCAGAGATAACTTGGGGGAGAAAAGGGAAAGTTAAAAATAAAGACTGAGCCACAACTAGACATCCAGGTGGAGGGACCTCTCCACCCCACCCAGCACTCCAACTTACTTTCTTTGGAACCTGACGACAGGGTCGTCCAGCAGGTCAGTGAAATCCAGTTTTCTCCCCTTCTCTATGACGTCCCGGTGCTTGCGCACGAACAGCCAGCCAATGTGGGAGAAGAAGAAGCCACGGCGGGCATTGTGTGGGTCTGCATCCGTCTCCGAGTACTTGTGGTGCACACGGTGGTCTCGGCTCCACTCATAGATGTCATTCTGCACAGAAAGCATGGCAGGGTGAGAGGAGAGAGGCCAAGCTCTGCTCCAGCAGTACCACCTCCAGCTCCTTCCCCACACAGTAACAGCAACAAGCCCCTCTCTGACGCTCCTCAAAAAAGGTTATCGACTAAAGACATCCTGAGGGACCCCAGCTTTGCAGCCAGCCAGCCCATCACACTGTTCCTGTCAGTGCCCATGCAGAATGGGACCTGCTCTGGGAACTGGTGACGCAGACTGGACACATCCCAGGGCTGGAGATGGCTGGAAGCCAACAGCCTCTTGGGAGTTACAATCCTGTTTCCTGTGTCTTCCCTGGGTGTTTGCTATCCAAAGATGGACACTGGGCTGGACAAATGAGGTACATACATGTTTACATTATTATTATTTATATTATTATTATCCTTGCCACAGGGGAGCTTGTATATTTATTTTTGGGGCACTACTGTGCAGAAGCACTTAGTTCAGGGATCCTTTTTCTAAGCTAGTTGCGGCTGGTTACCAGTGCTGCCCTCCAGGCACAAATGCAGTGCTGAAAATGGGACAGAGCTTGAGGAACACTACACATGCCTTTTCCTGACCTGAAGAGGAGCTGAACTTTAGCCTTTTGGAGGGATGCGTCTTCCACAGTAAAACCAGCACCTCCATTTAAATTATTGCTCTGTCCACAGGGATGTGTACAAGAGAACAGCCTTCCAGTACCTAAAGTGGGCCTACAGGAAAGAGAGGGAGGGACTCCTTATCAGGGAGTGTAGTGATAGGACGAGAGGTAGTGGTTTTAAACTGAAAGAGGGTAGATTTAAATGATGTATTAGCAAGAAATTCCTTACTGTGAGGGTAGTGAGACACTGGCACAGGTTGCTCAGAGAAGTCGGGGAGGCCCCATCCCTGGAAGTGTTCAAGGCCAGGTTGGATGGGGCTTTGAGCAATCTGGTCTAGTGGAAGGTGTCCCTGCCCAGGGTAGGGGGGTTGGAACTAGATGATCTTTAAGTTCCCTTCCAATCTAAACCATTCTATGATTAAGATATCAAAGGAGATGTGCCAATTTTATGGGAAATCATTTGCAGTCAGGCTGGAATAAAAGTCTCAGACCCATAATATCAGCTCAGCATTGGATCCAGATCAGATACAAAGCAAGTTCAGTGCTGTCTCTGCTCAAGCTGTCAGCAGATATGGGTCACTGAAATGCCTTGTGGCTGTAAATGGGATTATGAGGATTGCAAGGAGGAAGGGATGGACCGCAATTTCAGACTTGGATCCATAACGTGAGACTTCCGGAGTTTACTCAGCCAAAGGGATTTCAGCCTCCCAGCTTGCTCTGCACAATGCCCTGGCTATTGGACTAAAATGGTGGGTTTTGCAGTGGTGCCAAGCCATTAGTGCAGAGCACTGTAAGCATGCACAACACTTGCAAAACTCAGGCCACACACTCATCTATGAACTGAATTGCCCAACACCAGCACCAAAACATGGAAATGTTACCTAATGCCCAGATCCATAACAGTGTGTGAACTTTAATCAGAGAATGCTTAGTGGACTGTGCTTTCCTCTGATATTTCCATCTTTGTGCAGCCATGGAGGTACCCAAGCAATAATACCCAAAGGAAGGAATGGTTACATTTGAAAGAAAGCACTGAGGCCACCCATGCTGCTGAGGGAACTCCAGGAACAACTGCAAAGAGCAGCTAAAGAAACCAGCTCAAATGCCTCTGTGTCCAACTTCAGCCTTGCAAAGATGCTTTCTGTCTGCAAGACCCCACAAGGGACAAGTGAAGAACAAAAGCTGCAGAAAGATCTCACCTCCATTGCACTCAGTTGTGCTCAGCCCTGTACTGTTGTAACGCTGTGGCTGCAGTGATGCTGGGAGTGGGCTGAGGATGATGGGAACATTTTTCTGCAGCACTGACTCATCTAAGCCATCGAGAGGAGGCTGTAAAGACCAGCCCCTTACCAGCGCTCCAGTATGTTGCACCTTAACTATCCCATTGCACAAGAGAACAAAGTAAACTGAGTGAAGCAAAGGAAGTCATCAAACTCCTCAGTGAGAATAAAGGGAGATCTTTACCTTGCTGACATCTTATTTTTTTCCTGCAGAGAAATCAAAGGGAATGAAAGCCTCTACACTGCTTCAAGTGGCTTCAGCTGGAATATCCAGAAGACTGGAAAATGCCAAGGTTAAGTAATTTAAAAGTAAAACAGGGTTATGCAAGAAGCACACCTCGGAAAGGTCCTCTTTCTCAACCAGAAATAATTTTTCAAGTGAGACTACTGATCAGTTTGTCACATTAGCACCCCTTGATAAAATTATTTGTGGGACGGTAAGTAACCAGGTAAAAGCAATGACACTTTGCAAAATGAACTTGTTTTTTCATACCACAGCAAACACCTGTAGGGCTGGCAAAAAACATGATCGTCCAGGTGAAAGGGTTTGGAAGCTGTGAAACAACTGAATTACTTCTAATTAATAACCACAAAGGTGAAGAGGAAATAAATGCCCAAGGCTAGAACTGTTGGCCATAAATACAACAAGAACTGGAGCATAGCACATGTAAATATGCTCCAAGCGTAATAATAGCAACCATTTTTCAGGAAGACATCACTCTTGAAGTTTCAGGTAAACACTGGAGTGAAATCCCTTCCAAAGCAGAGAGCAATAGCATCATGCTGTGACAGTGATGCCGACATGAGGTTTCATTAGCAGGTCCTTTAATACACCTGCAGACGGAAACATGACAACAAACTGGGCCATGTAACAACCTCAGTGTGCTGACACAGATTTCCATACCACCACTGTTGCTGTATGCAAATGCTCACAGCACAATCTCAGGTGAACAACACAGCTTGTTTCACAGAGATGGACAGGAGAACAGTACAATGCAGTTAGCAGAGGAGACATCAGCACGTCCCAACTGAGATGCTGAAACTTAAACAGTAGGAGATCACATAGACATAAGCCAGGTATTACCTATTTCTGAAAGACATGTGACGTATTTCTGAAACAGACACTTGACAGCAAGAAGCATAGTCTTTCAAAATTATGAGTGCTTCACTCTAGATGGAGAGAAGAAACACAGCTCAGCATGCTCCAATCAAAAAACGCACCAGGCAACGGGGAAAAAAATGGCTGCATCTGATGGTATTTCAGAGGAAGTACAGCATGTCACAGCCCATGCAGCATCAAGTTAAAAAACTCTTCAGCAGAGTTTCCCGTGCCCTTCAAGAAGTCTGAATATTTCCTCAATATTCAGCATTCAGGAATGCTGCAGGTATCTCCAATCCTACCTCTTCCTCCCAAAGCCAGCATCAAAGAGATGGACCTCAAAACTCATTCACTGCCTGCTTCTGGTGGTGAAAACAGCCTGTAGCAGGCAATGGATGTCATAGTAATTAGAAGCAGGCTTCAGACTACTTGAAACTTAGAATGGGTGATATGGCCTTTTGTTTTCTTTCCGACACGAAGCACACATGAAGTTGACTTGAAGCTACTGTGAATTACTTCCCTGCCTCAGAATCACACCATGTCCTCAAGCAAAAGCAGTGGCCAATGCAGCTGAGAGCAAAATCCATAGCAACAAGGGAGCAGAACGCAGTGAAATTCCACAGGCTCACTGCAACCAGCTCGACAGGTTCATTTAAATTACTTATGAAAGACAAGATCAGTTGTAAAACAGGAGAACAGTACTAGGGGTTCTCAAAACTCAAAACAGTTTAACACAGCGAGCAAAGGGCTTGCAAAGCTCTGCAAGGAACCAAGCAGCACAAAGCAGCTGGAATATGGCTCAGAATAAAGGAAGATTATAGCCAAAATGGACACATTCCCATATTCAAGCAAAAGCATTGTGTTCTTTGTAATGTCTAGAGGGATTAACAAGATTAATTCTTTCCATCTTAAAAAAAAAAGGGATAAAGATGACAAATGAACTGCATGGAAGTGCATAAAGGGACTCTTTTCATCCTCTGTCAAGGTATGTGAACGAGAAGTCAAGCAAACAGACTGAAGGGAAAAAGCTGAAAACTCAAGACACAACACACGTGGTACTTGGTGCCACGAGACGTTACAGCAGCCAAGCTCGATTAAGTTTAATGCTAGTACAGGTTCCTATCTCTATTTTGAACAGCCAAAGGAGTAACTGAATTCACACTGAGAAGATCCTGGTTCTGTGCTAACTCCTACCACCAACTAGGTGTTAAACATTTCTGAGGTCTAAGATTGCCTATCAGTAAGTACAGAGCTAGTAACGTACTTCTTCCATGCAGGATCCAGCCCCCTCTCTGCACTTGCCTCACTGAGAAGCAATTGCAACTTCAGGCCCTCTGTCCTCCTCAAAGACCTCTCGATTGCAGACCCCATCATTTCTGTGACCCTGTTTTGGTTTTCTTGTGCCAGGAGCTCATGGTGGTGCCTGGAATTATCCTGACAAAAAGCAGTTGCAGATAGTACCCTAAGCCCCTGATTTTGCAGCCTACTCTAGCCATGGTGAGGAGGGGTGAGATAATGCTCAGGGGTTCAGAATCACAAGCAGCTCCAGGCTTAATCCCTGTCTCAGCCAGTGCTTGGGATGCCATTAGTGGCCTCTTCTCCGAGAAACAGAGGCTAGAACAGATGAAACCAAAATGTATCGGACGTGGCTAAATCTATAAATCTCTTTATATCAGCACTGTGTGCACTAGTGCTTCCCACAGGGTGAAGGAAAGAAAAGCCTAGCATGTACGAATCTGGTATTTGCCGATGGTCCTTTTCAGTACAGATACCAGTCCTTTACTTAACCGGAAAAAAATGCTGCATAAAAGAGAGATAAATTAAGATCCTGAAAGGATGACTGGTCTTCTTTCTGGACACCTCAAAATCTCCAACTGCCTGGAAGGACAAAGAGACTTGATTACACAGACATATTTGCATCAAGTTCGTCCTTACAAAAGTTTTCACATTGTCCTGTGAAGTGTGGGACCTGACCTGTGATAGGCTGCTGGGGTGCTGAGCTGTTGATCTGGGCACATTCAAATTGGTCCTTAAGTAATTATTGCTCCTGGACTCTCTAATGCATACTGTCATGCGGGTGGTGAGAGGGGCTCTGCGTCCCCTGAGCCAGAAGGGTGTATGTCAAATGAAGCAAATGTCTTTCTGCCAATATTTTTTTTTCTTTTGCTGTCTCTAAGCTGAGGGGGATCCCTGCACAGGAGAGAAAGCTGCCTGGAGGCCAAGAATCTGGAGGGGCAACCACAACCCCACCTGGAAAGCCATGGAGTTAGCCGCAGCCAGAAAGATCCGCAAAGGCAGCTTGGCTTTGTAGGAACGGTGGCTCCACAGGCGATGTGCCCCAGCCGTCACGCCCAGGGCCGTCATCAGGAAACAGAAATATGCTGAAAGACACAAAAACAAAAACACAGGATGTGCCAGGGGCCAACTGCCATTATTTTTGCTTTCTTTGATGTAAAGATGATCCTTGCCCCGGCCTGTCAATTCCTGCAAGATCACTCAGAAGATAAGGCTGGGCAGACAGGTGAGGTTCTCAGCCCACCTCTGCCCTGCAGCCCCAGGGACATGTCATTCCACTTCCCACCCCTCCCCATTTAGCCAGCGTGTTGTTCAGAAGAGTTTAGTAGCACTGAAGCACCATGCTGTGACGTGTTTACGCAGTGTACCTTCGCAAAGTACAGTGGAGTGAAAGTTCATCACTTGTGTCAGAAGAGTAGCAACAACTCTTTCTAATGGGACCCAGCCAGCCTCCTCCAGAGAGGTCGTTGCTCGAGTCTAATCTGCTGGCTATTTTAAGAGCATCATGTCCCTCCCCTAAAGATACAAGCTGTATCAGAGTTTTCAAAATAAAAACTTCTTTTATCACTTGGAGCTCATGACTTGGTAATAAAAATGCACCAGGAAGTGGAGCATTCACCATATCCCTCAGCTTCAGGAACTGCTTTTCCTTCCCTTCATTAAAAAATTGCCCAAGTAAACTTGTTTTGAGCATTTTTCTGTTCCTTACTCACAACATTGGCTCCAGGCTAGACACACAGCCCAAGCATGTGTGTCCTGCAGCATACCCCCCTACCCCCCCCACTTAAAATAATTGCCCCCCCAACCACCCTCACAGCCTCAGTCCATCTCTGGTTCTCCTTTCAGCGGGGCTCCACACATGCTCCAGCCAGTTAACCTTGCATTTCCAGGGGCAGGGGAAATAGCTGGCTGGGGCAGCAGATTGAGACAGTGGACCTGGGCCTGCCTGCTCAAGCCATGTGTCTGTGCAATGATTACTTCTCCTTTGATGTGCTCGCTGTTTTTGTCTCTAGTGTCTTTGAGTTCCTGTGTGATGGACGATCCATAGCCAGAGTTGTTTTGACTTGCAACAAAAGAGGAGACTATGGGAAAGGGTTGGAAGAACCGTGCAGTAGAGCTGCTCCTCGGTTTGGAGAGAGACCAGAGGAAAAAAAATCAGAGCAGTAAGACGAAAGTATTCTATGTCCCAAATAAACTGGACCACTTAAAACTACTCACATTCAAGCTGTCATGATATATAGACTCTTATGTCTCCCTCTTATAGGTGTTGATTAGTAATACTGTGCCTAAAAAGTACAGGCTCATTTTACAAGCGTAAAATTCATACAAGAGTGGATTCAAACAGTAAAAATATTATAGGACAACCTCAAATGAGCTTGCATGGTCTGCAGTGATGTGCTGTTTAGCCAGGGCTCCCTGCCACCTTACACATAGAGGCATGTTTTGGTTAATACAGCCCATTTCAAATACCTAGAGTTGCTGGAACAAAAAGGGAAAACCCTATCCCAAAAGGGGTTTTTCTACTTGTGTCTGCCTCTGCACAACAGTCTGTCCAGCAGGGAACCCTGTGGGACATGCAGTGACTAGAAAGGAATTCACAAACAGATTTTCCCAGCATATAACATAAAGCATCTATCTTTGCAAAAAGAAAACAAAAATATGTATATGTAGGTGGGTGTCTACTGTGTCCTTCTATCAACTCGCAATTCACAGATTGAAATTATAGCATCTAAGAGAAAATATAGTAGAAAGATATTTGCTAAAATAACAGCAACCACATTTCATGTTGATTGTCACCCCTGCGGACTGCAGGAGTAAATGGACCTTATCCACTCCACTGGTGTATCCATCAAAAAACAGATTTACCCACACTGTTTCACATAGTGTATGTGGCCCAAATTCCTGTCATCTCCTGCACAGCAAACCAAAGCCTTTCTTCACAAAATGCAACAGACAAATGGAGTCAGAATGGTCCTAGTAAATGATGATGCATCTCTAAAACCTGTTTTGGACACCATCACTGAAGAGACAATTCTCCTCAGCAGGCTGCAGTGTTCAAGCTACTCCCAGAAAAGACCCATCTGTGCAGTTAAGTCCAGTGCACTGAAGTCTATTGCCAAATTCAGACTTCTGCCTGCTTCCTGAATGGGGGTACAGAATCATACATTCTGTCTGCACGTTATTTACAGGTTTTGTTGAATTTACAGATTACTGTCAGATCAATAAAAATTCTGACACCACAACAACTCACACTCCAATCTCCGCTGCAGTCTTGCATCCCTTGTCAGTGCAAGGACTCAGACTTCTATGAAATGTGGGAAAACCTATCCTGTCATTTTCTGTATGTGATGCTGAGCTGTGCAGAAACATCACTAAATAAGGCCTTCCAAATTTCTCAAATTACTGTAATTGTGGGAACAGATCTGTGACACACAGAATACTGACATTATCCAGCTAACATAAAAATATTAAGGTTATAGTCCTGAATCATTACAAAGAACATACTGTCTGGGGGCTTTATGACTGGTTAGCCTCATGCTAGTCACAGGGGCTGAAATCTCCTTTCTTCAGCAGTCTCTTTAAAATAGCTGCACTGAATACAAGGGATTTATGCCACTTGATGATTTGGCTCTTACAGAGCTCAGCTTAACAGAGACCCTTTCATTCAGCCCACTCCACACCACCAGCATTGCAGCAGAATGGACCAGTATATTCAGAGTCGGGGGACTGCCCTAGGGTCTACGTGCCACCTTGTGTCCATACCTTTGAACAGCATCCCCCAGCCCAGGCCCCCTCCAGGCATCATTCCTGATTCAAACTTCCTGGGAAGCCCTGCACTACAAACAGGAGGAGGATTTATCTGAAACATTTCTGCAGGAGCCCTGTTGCTGCACAGGCGGCCTCACAGGCAAGCATGTCTCCATCCATCACAGGATCACAGAATGGTCGGGGTTGGAAGGGACCTTCGGAGATCATCTGGTTCAACCCCCTGCCAAAGCAGGTTCACCTACAGCAAGTTGGACAGGAATGCAGCCAGGCAGAATGCATCACCATGAGCAGGCAAGCTCAGCTGTACTTCAGGATAGGGACTGACGAGTGTTGTGCCCCAGCAAAAGGAGGGGGGTGACTGTTTCACGGGGGCAGCCCACACAGCGGGCTCTCCCAATGGCCATGGTCAGGAACAAGCTGGCTCTCGCCTGCGGGGCAAGGCAGAAAGGCCAACCAAGAATGAGTGCCAGATTGAGGAAATCCCCTCAGAGCCTCCCAGAAACATGCCACCCTGATCCAGTGGGGCTTTCCCAGCACTTCCCTGTGTCATGACCACAATCTCCATCCTCTTGCCCTCCCCAGCCCTTCAGGGCCAAGCAGCCCCAGCCACTACCGCAGTGATCAAACTAAAATAGCTGGGGTGTGTACCCACACAATATGCCTATTTTTTGGCTTTGCAGAGGAGGAATCATAACAGCAGGAATTTTCCTAATATAAATCCCAAGGGCTGAAACATCCCCAGAAACAAACAAAATTACTCAGGAGTTTGGTGACCAGAGCAGAAACAAATCCTGTCAGACAAATGCACTGTACAGTGATATCAGATATCTGGTTCTTACAGGAATTAGGGTACCTGAAAATATTACTCAGCCACTAATTTACAATGTATAAATAGCCAAGATGACAAACATTTGCCATGTAAAGACAAGTCTCAAGCTCTCCTTTGCAGAATAAATTACGAACTCAAACCAAAAATCAGACTGTAAACCAATTGATTTTACATTAATTATGCACAGCTACAGTAACTACATGAGAAGAGAGCCACTACTTACCTCACTCGCTCATTTTTGCGGGGTAGGGAGTGTGTGCATGGGGTGAACATCTCCATGAAACGTAAAAAGATTACACTGTGGAGCAAAGCAACTCTGTTAATTGCAATTTCCCCTTAAACTGAAAACTTCCGCTTAGACCATAACTAAACAGGTCTCCTAAGTAATAAAGAGTAAAAAAAAAAAAGAGATTGCAGAAAAAGGGGGAAAAAAAAGAAAAACACAAGAGAAGTACCAATAAACAACCTGGAATCCAAACAGTTAATGATACAGTTCTTTTTAATTTAGTGAGGTACTTAATGTACAAAGAAGCAGCTGCTAAAATAGCCAGATTAGTCTTCTGCATGTTTTAGTGAGCTAACTCTGCAACTGGGCTGACTTACCCAAGTGAAAAATCATACTTACAAGGAAACCGCAGCATTTCAAACTTAACCTGTAGACTGAAGACTGAACTGTGCTATCTGCTTATCTTGGCTTCACACATGATCACAAGCCACCACAAGTACCAGAGACTTTGAATTCAGAGCACAGATGACCATCTTGCTGAGGAGGAATAATATACTGCTTTTCCTCCCCTCAACCAGTGCTGCAGGGCTGACAGGAGTCTAGCTTGGGAGAGGGCTGTGTTGGAGTGTGGTGGACAGGGTTGTCAGCAGCTGTTGATGATGGATGTAAAGGAGGAACAGCAAGCTGGCAGCAACCCCACCTCCCCAAGATGCCCAGCTATGAGGCCAAGAGGCATTTCCACAGGGCTGTCCTCACTGGGAGGCCAAGCTGGCCCCAGCACTGACTGCACAAAGAGGGCTGCTTGTGAAACGAGACGTGCCTGAGGGGTAAGGAAGAAGGAGCTAAGGTGAGGGCTGGGTGAGGACTTGCTAGCCACAAGCCTGGGGATGGAGCGCACAGAGCTGCCAGGAAGACAGGACCAGCACCTACAACAGCCAGGGCACGGGACTTCCACCAACAGTACAGCAGCCTGAGTGGGAGCTCTGAAGCTACCTGACAAAAGGTTGTGTCATGCTAATACCAAAGTAAAAGAAGGGGGGGGGGCGGTGAGAAAATAGTGGAATGAAGACTTCAAGAGCAAAAAAATGAAAAAGCAAAAGCTAACACAGCAGAAAAAGCTGTCTGGAGAGACAGAACAGAGCAGCCAATGAACTGATCTGTGAAAGATAGTGGGTTATTTCCGGTGTTGTGAAAAGCACGCCAGAGCTGCGCAGCTCACAGTTTCATACTAAAGCCAGAGGGAGAGGAGGAAGATCCTTTCAAGCCTTTTTCTGATCGTTTATTCAGTTTACTTCACTCATGGACTGAATGCAGCACAGAGCGTCTGCTTCACTGAACTGCTGGCAGGGAGCCATCTGCTTGGCATGAAGCTGAAGTGTGCCACTGGGCTGGGAACGCATCCCAGCGCTGACTCCACAGCTCTGCAGTCCGCCTTATGCCTGCAGTAGGGGTTCTCATGCCACACATGGACCCAAAAGCAGCTCCTTCTCAGCATCAGCTCCCAATTACCATGTTCAGTGTGAGAGTTCAGATCTACTCTGTTAATGCAGATATCCATGTTATTAGGCATGTGTCATCCTCACATACCTCTGTGCCTTCTGGATACTGTGGCACTGCATGGCAAGTGGCTCCACAGGTCTGCAGGGCCCTCTTGGGCCTTTACTCCTGCTTCTGCTACTGTAAAATTGTTTCTTTAGAGAATTTACTCAGAACAAGAGCTGAATTATCTTTCCTAGCCCCTAGGATGGTGTGGGAATGCTGGAGGCCATGCCTGCTGCTCCCTCGAGCAATAGCTAGCTTGGCCTGGACAGGTGGTAGAGCCCTAAGTTTACACAGTTTTTAGAGGATTTCAGCTGCCTGTGGTTTACTTTGAATCAGTGTCTGCTCAAAGCAATGATCACAGGAGCTTTAGCTTTGGTCAAGCCCACTTTTCTGCTCTTTATCTGAACATGCTAGCTTCAGGACAATTCCCTAGAAACGTAGCCTCTGGATCTCCTTTACAGTAATGGTCACAGGCACCCACAGCTGCCCTCAGCTATGCCCATCCAGGTGCCCATCGCAGCTAGAAGGGTGCCCACAGCTGTGGAGAAAGGCCCAGGGGGTAGCTCTGATCTCATCACCCCACCAAGCTGGATCCTTGAGCACAGGCAGCTGGGCTGCAGCACAGGCCAGAGCCCTCTGCCATGGCCAGAGCTCTACGCCCAACACATACAAAACAAGCCAACAGCTCCAACTGTCAACCCAATTAAGACCCACAACTCAACAGGGAGGTTTATGGTTTGCTTCAGGTCCGGGAGAAGTCTGAGACTTGGGTGGGAGTACCTGAAACAGCAGAACCTGTGCCAAGAGCTCTGGGCTCCACAAAACAAACATCAAGCCCAGAGCTGCCTGACTGGATGATATAATCCAGCAGAGTAGAGGTTTTAAGTGGGTTCCTCCTTGTTTCTCCCCACTCTTTCTCAAGGTCTCAAAGCAGAATTGATCTCAAACATAGGAGTTTTACTTCCTTCTTCCATTGTCTCCAGCAAGCTCTGCAATACACAAACTGTGTGTTAATGGAGTAAACTGCTATGAAATGCCTCCATGGCGAGCAGGGCCCTAACACATCACTCCCCTGGGCAGGTGGCATGCTCTCCCCTCTGGAGCCTTTCTGCAGCATGAGGTCTGACAGGAGCATTTCCAACCGTGAGCTCACTCAATAGAGCACAGCGTAAGCAAAATGCTTCTGAACTGCAGCAGTGGGAGAGGCATTTGAAGAGAGGGAACAAAGAGAAAGAGAGGGAAGAGAAAACAACAAGTAAGCCTGTGCAAAAGGACAAATGAGAGAACCAGTGCACAGGGACAGGGAGAGGATGCAAGAGAGACAAGATAGATGAGGATAAACTACCGTGCAAACGGGGAGCTGGCGGGTTGCTAGGCTTCCAAGTACACTGTGCCTGTGCACAGATGCTATTTATGGGAACATGCCAGAATCAAAAGGCAGAAGATTTTTATGCAACATCCCTATTAACGACCTGAAACAAAGGCAAACAGCAAAAATTACAACGGCAGATAATGCTAAATTTGGAGCAGCAGTGAGAGAGCTAAGAAACACAGAAGGATCCATGCAGAAACAGGGAAAGTAAGGCACAAAATAAAGATCTGTCTGGATAAAGAAAGCAAAGTAATGTAGTTCAGGGGGCAATAACTGCAGACAGGAATCTGCAGCAAGGATGAGATGCTTGGGGAAGCGGGAGCTTGCAAGGAGGATCACCAACAGCTCAAAATATTCTCAGCATGCAATATGATAAGGCAGCAAGACAACAGTGTGATTTTGAACAGCAGGCACAGAGGTATCGTCTCACTGTCGGAGAGAAGCAATGAAAACTATACCAGGCAAATAGTTTAAAAATGCATGGGATGGGAGATCAACAGCATAAAACATTTGAGCCATCTTTTTCAGCTCGTTATCCCCATGGCTGGATTTCCAGAAAACCTTTACTACTCCCAGCTCCAAACTCTTCTGAAAACCTGTATGTCCAGGGGACTGACCTCTTATGAAGATATAGGGAGATATTGCTAGAGTCTGTAGGTACTTCACAGGCATCAGGAAATCATCCTCTGCTCTAAGTGGTTGCCTAAATTGGAGCAGATCTCTCCCCCCAAAAATGTCAACTCTGTGTATGCTGAATATCAAAATTAGAACCTCTTCTGTTTCTGGGACAGAAACCTGGGACCACATTAAAAACATGATATGTATTTACTGTTAGTAAATCCAGCAGATTCCAGATTGCTTTTGACTTTTATACAGTTATAACAAAAACAAATCAACCAAAACAAGAAGCTCAACGAGCACTGCATTCACTCTGCACATCTGAACAAACAATGCTGGCTCCTGAAAGTGATGAGATGACTGGACATTCTTCTTAGGCACAGGTTACAAGGAGACACTGTGTCGGATACCAACTATCTACACGTTACCACTGTTAAATATAACCTAGTTACATGAAGCAAATTGCAATTATCTCTGAGGGACAAAACACCAGACATAAAAATAGTAGCGAAGAAACAAAATCAATTGCTCATTCACAATGGTGCTACTGTCAATACATGAAACATCTTTAAAATACAGAAAAATGTCACATGACTGTTCCCGTTGGGTGGCGACACGCACAGCCTGGCACCAACTCACAGCCAGTGCCTGCAATCCCTGCCTGCACAGGGGTGGCAAGGAGAGATAGCAGCGCCGGGAGCAGGGAAGGGAGTCAGTCCTTGCTAGTCCCACTGCTGGCATCTCTTCCATATGTGGCTAAAAATCTCGCAGTCCCTTGTGGAAGTAACATTCAACCAGAGCAAGGTGACTAATTTGAACCTGACACAAGCCTAGAGAGCTAATATCCTCGCAGTTTGGTCTATGTGAGTAGTACCAAACATGGATTCCACTACAGCCCCATTTTCCAAACAGACTTCGGGAGTTGGCAAGTTTTGTGAACATGTGCGCTTTTCTGCATGTTACAAACTGCAACAAACATTTTTCTGGTCCTGATGCAGCAAATCACTGGCTCAGTTTTAAGTCAAGTGATTACAAACCTTAGGTCAGCCAGCATGGGGATGTACTGCGTCCAGTGCCAGGAAGCAGGGCAGGAACTCCAAAATCACCTCTGTCTTGCCAGTACCAATGATGGGGAAAAACACGCGGGGGAAGGTGCTGGCCACTCCAATCAAGACAGATGACATGCCTTATGAGATCAGAACAGTGGCTCACCTAGCCCAATACTTTTTCCCAACAGGGGTAAGAGGACTTGCTATTCAGAGGAGACAAAAGAAAGAAAGAAAAAAAAATTAAAAAGGGGAAAAAAAGACAACACAGCCCAGTTACCGTTGCACTAGCAATGCCTGCACACTAGTGGACTTCAAGATGTGGCATTTTGCACAGTGTATGTGGAAAGTAATTATCAAGGCTGGAGACTGTCCCAGAATTGTTATCACACTTGCTCTTTACCAGTAGGGTGACAGATCTTGGATCAAGACAACCACTAAAGGTCAGTGCGTTGGTTTCATGTCTCGTTCTGACGATGTCAGCCCCATTTACTCCTGTGCTGGTGCAAAGCCCAGTGTAGAGAGCTCAGAACAAGCTGCATGAGCATCGCTCTCTCCTAGGACTGGCGACTATCACTGACAGCTAACACAGATTTTAGCAGCTGCTATTCCCATGGCATCAAGTCAGCTGGTAGGGGACCCCCCCAAGCTGGGGCTGCCAGATCCCTCTTCAGACTGCTGAGCGCTTCCTCTGTCCCCCCACGGCATCCCACTCAGCATCCCACTCTGTCAGATGGAAGGATCACAAGCCAGCAAAGAAAGCCAGGAGTACCAACAATGAAACATGGACCACAAAAACACCCACAGTGCTCACTGTGGTGAGAAACAGGGTAGAAAAAATCTGCATTCTCCAGCAACAAAACCACTTCCTGTTTGAACCTCTTGTCAAAGTCCACCTGATTTCTGGTTGTGGTTGCCTTTCTCTCAATCTTTGTGCCTCTGCCCATGGCCACCTCCTGCCAGCCCCCTGATGCAAAGCCCCGCTCACGACCAACCTGCAGTGTTGTTTTCTGTCTGCTCAGGGAGCTGTTCCTTGAGTGGCGTCTTTGACTTTCAGTTGCTATCATGGAATACTGCTTAGCTCTCCTACTGCCATCATTTTGAGGACAGCTTCAAGAAGCATACATCACCCTGGTTCTGCTAGGGGTCTCACTGCTGGGCAACAACACTCCCAACACTGTTTAGCCTACAAGACTTGATGTGTTCCCAGCCCCAGGTGGGAGTGCTTGAAGTTACATTCAGCAAAGGCTTATAGATTTTTGCACACACAGTGTCTCTAGCATTTCAAGGATCAGAAGGCAAGATCCCATGGATACAGGAGGGAGTGATTTCTTAAGAAGGTATCAGTTCTAGTGGCACTATTGGCCAAGAAAGCACATCTTTTGCATGAAGAAGAAAAATTAACATACACAAGGGCTGTGCTTCACCTGTAGACATCCGTTACCTCTTCAACAGTGGGGCAGCTGAAAACAACTGACCTGTTGCATGATGAAGACATCTTGTGGCATGACACCATTTGGTGGAAACACTCTCCACAGCTGGAGTAGCCAGCAAAGTCTCAGGCAAACCTCTGTGAGAGAGCCTGGCAAGAAATTTTCGTCTCAGCACAGGCCATTTATTTTTCATCCCTGTATATAAAGGGATATGGTAACTTGACTTATTTGTATAAACAACTATTAGAGGATTAAAAATAACAGGGATGGATGCACAACATTTGTCCTTTTCCACACCAGCATTTTACCTCTGCTTATTCAACCAGATCAAAATTGCTTGCTAAATAATTTTAATAACCAAATGCATAAAACCCAAGGTCTTCCATCAGACTACAAGAACTGCATCAGAAATACAAACAGCGAGCTTCTCAAGCACAAAGTGAGCATCACAAAGCTGACTGATCACCATAAATATCTAACACTTCTGTATCTTATGGTTAGGATTTTTTCCTTTCTATCCTGTACCTGCCTTCTCTTCCTCACTTGTGGGCTTTTGCTGTTATTCAGTGGCAGATTTAGGACTAGTGAACTGCATCAGCTAATCTGACCAAACCAGGGAAAGCACTTCCAGTAGTGTTGGGTGGTGCCTAACTCCATTCCCACTGAAATTCAGGGCAGTGCTGCCATCCATTTCAGTAGCTGTACCGTGCTTGGCCTCTTCTGAACACCTCAGAGATGCTCCACTTTACTACGCAGACAGACAGCAGTAGAAGATTCTCTCCTGATTCAACATCAGGGCTCAGAGCACAAATGCACCCAATAATTTCATGGTCCCTGGTACCACAACAGTTTTTTATGCTATCATTACATTAACACCAAGTTTTGGGATATATTTCCTTACAATGCCGTGTCTGCCCTCAGAAAGGAAAGCTCTCCTATGCCAAATTAAACCAACTCATTTAAAAACGCTGGTTGATGTCACACACTGCATTGGTGGGAGAGCCAGGGTCAACATGCAGCATTATTGATATCTAATCTAGATCTAAGTCTCCAGTACACATCTCTACTTCTGTCACCCTCCAAGGCAACCTTGGAGATCTCTTCCTCCATAGCATGAGGACCAGTAACACAGCACTTAATCCACATCATCCTACCAGAAAAGCCTCATTTCCTGACCTGGAACTACACTTATTAAGGAGGGAGAAATTTTCCACCTTAGTCCCTAAATTGTTGCCAAGAAGAAATGTTGAATTAGTGCTCTGGCCCTGGGTTCTCTGGGAAGGACACACTTCTCTGCTGGCAGATGGAGTCAACTGGACAAGCCACTGTACGCTGAGCCCTGCTAACTATCAAAGGCTGGCATCAAGAGCACCTTGGGCTGGATTCAAACTAGCAACTGAGAACTAAAAAGCAGTGTGCAGCAGCACCAATTCCCTGAGCCGCTCCCCATACAGTGCATGCCAGCTCTCACTGGGCGCCATGCATTCCTGTGAAGACTAAACATGTGAAATATCAGGCCAGGAGCAAGTTCACCTAAAATTAGATCTACACATGCTCTGAGATACTCTAAACTGAACCAAGAGAGAAAGAAATAAGAGGAAGCACATCAAAGGCAAAGGAGAAGCTGAGTTGTAGAGCTGCAGAGAAGATAAATTCAGATGAGGCTCTTTTCCTGCCCCTTTGTATTGCAGTGGAGGAGCTCCAGGAGAAGCCATCTGTCGCATCCTCTTGGCCCTGCCATCACCAGATCATGAAATCCAGGCTGCCTCTGCCTGGATGCACATGCCTGCATATGCATTTTCAGGAATATTCCCCAGAGCCAGCCCTTTTGGCTGAGTATACAAAAGACTTTATTCTGGCTGGAATAGCAGAAACATTCACATTGACAACTGTAGCCAATGTGACATAAATAAAGCCAATAGAGCAATGGAAATTGCGGATGACGGCAAGTATTCCACCAAATGCTAAAATTCCCCTAGGAAGCAAATACAGATTCCCTGAACTCACCAGCAACTGAAGATTGCCTTAAGATGCCAAACAGTTTATATATATTTTTAGATCAAAAGAGAAGGCTGGAAGATGCTCTGGTTTCTCTGAAATTTTTGATGCTTATGTGTAGCCTGCCTCAGCTCCACCAAATCCTGCGTCATCACAAAACCATGGGCAGATTTCACTTCTCTGCCAGTGACCTCACTGCTGTCCTCAATCTGCACGCAGGCCAGGGCTCTGGTGGTTTTTAAGTGCTCTGTAAATGCCAAGAACGAATTAATGCCAATTTTGCCTCTTTTTTTCAAGGACAGAGCAAAGAAAAGGCACGGTTAAGTATGGCACTCCAGAGCCCTGCATTCAGCAGGCAGCTCTGCCTCAAGGAAGAAGGATTAGTTACTGAGCACCCCTGCCCATCACTGGCCAAAGCTTGCCCTGTATGCAGCTGGATACACGGCGGGCGAATAGCTTCATCCAGCCGCTCATGCTGTGCATGCTGGCAAGACCACCCAAAGCACAGAGCCAGGAAAGAGAAGCTTCTCAGCTATTAGAAACAAAGACATGGCATGCTACATACTTGTGATTTGGGCAAACTGAAAGCTTCTGCCTTTTACGACCTCCAGGCATGGGGCACAGAAAGGGAGCAGGGCTCAGCAGGCAACGATCCCCTTCTGAATTGCTGGGCCTCCAGACACGATTCCCTGGGGAGGCAGCAGCATGTTTCACTGCTGAACAGGATCCATTGCACAGGACAGACCCTGCTCCGACCCACTGCCCTCCTACGCCAGCCAGCAGCTGCCGAAGCAGAGTTCTAATGGTTTTGACTTCTCAAGGCCTTCAGACTCTGGACAATGTCGCCATCCCTCTGTATCACTGCATCTCGCCCAGATGCTCTGTGTCTGCTTCACTTGTATGCTGTCAGATCTTACACCTTTTCCTCCCCTTTCCAAAAACAGCCTCAGAGAAAAACATGTTGCAAAAAATGGCCTCTCCCAGTTTTCTCTCCTTCTGGCAGTTTGAGCCTCAGAGCTGGGCTACAAGTGCTACACCTCATTAAAGTTAGAAGGCACAAGCCTCTTGCATCCAGCCAAGCATATGGCAGGCAGGTCAGTTACCCAGAGCCATCCAGTTAGAGGATGGTGCCAGGGTAGAGGAGGACACCTTTGTCTCCAGCACAGCGGGCAGGCTGATGCTTTCTGCTCTCTGGGGGCACTCACCTGATGATTGCTCACCAAGCTCCATGAATGACTACTCATGGCCCCCCTCCTGCCCAAACTGCCCTAGCCCAGCCCAGCTCTGCTCCCACAGTGAGCACAGGGAGAAGGCCCACACATCAGGTCTCAGCCTCCACCCACCCAGCAAAATGTTTTTCATATTTTTCCCCCTCAATTCCCCAACGCCACTTGCGCATATGATACATAAGCATAAGCAGCCTTCATCTGCCTGCTGAATAGCAGCCAGACAGTTTTCACCCAACTCAAGCACATAAGTCTATTGCTCTGCATCAGAAGTAGAACCCAAAGCCAACGGAAAACAGGGAGAGCCTTGCCGTGGCTCCTGCGAGGAGGTCTGGCCACACTTGCATGCCTGCCTCACTGCAGCCAAGTCCAACCAACTGCAGCAGGGGAAGGAGCCACTCAGGATGGAAATGATCATCTATGACCACCATTACAACTGATTGCTTCAGTTGACTATAAAGGTCCTATTTTCCACACCTGCAGCCAAATGTACTCTGGAAAGAAGTTATAATGTCATGGTGCTGGCCAAACAATTAAAAGGCAAACCCACTTTTATACTCTCAATCCCCTATAAAATACAAAGTTTCCAACATTTTCATAAGACATGCTGCCATTTCCAACCTGTGCCATTACCCAACACTCATACATTTCCCTTCTCTAGTGCCCTGGTAGTGGCCCTACCTGAAGGATCACCCAAAGAGAGCAACAGGCACAAAGCAGAAGCCCAGGACTGCTCTCCTTCCACCCCACGTGCTGCCAGGGCTCAGAGAACTTACTTGAAGTCTTTCCCATCAGGACCTGCTTTTGCTGCTCTGCCCAAGCACTCCTCTACGTAAGCTGCAGCTCTTCTGCATCCCAACTCCTCCCCCTCCGTTTATGAAGAACATTAAATAAGCCTCAGAAACACCTTCTCTCACCCTGGCTTCCAGCTTCTCTCCCAGCTTTTGGGTGGCCAGGAGGGCACAGCGAGCTTATATGTCCGCTCCAGTGCCCTGGACAGCAGCAACTGCTGATTAGAGCAGTACAAACCTCTTCCAGGTGCCTTTTTCTGAAATGCCACCTAAGGGCCTGGACAGAAGTCCCTTCACAGATCCAGCTGTGCAGTCATGATAGAACACATCTTGTGAATTACTCCAGATGCAGAGGGCAGGGTAGGAGCAGTCAAACACTGCAACCCCTTCCACTGACACAGCAGGATCCAATTGGCACAGAAGGCATTACAGTGAGGCTGGGTTGGGGACGATGTGAAACACTCAAAAATACAAAGTCACTGAAAAAACAGAGCCAAAGAGTCAGGCAAAGACAGAGTCCAGTCAAGAAGAGCTCCCCCGTTTGCCACTGTGAGGTTATTTTATTCTGAGCTGCTCAGAACATCATCTGAGAAGCCAGTGGCCAAAAATGGGTTGAGAAAGACCCTCATTTCAGTCTCCCTCCAGAAATTCCCATCCTCCTTGTGCTGAGGTCCCTGCACAAGAGCAATGGCATGCAGGATTCCTGATGCCACCATCTGAGAAACAGCCCTCCCCTCGCTTTACTTACCACAATGTTAATGTTTCAGCTCTCCAGTAGGACAGCACATTTAATTGTTAGCCCACATGGTAAAAATAAAATCTGATTGCAAAAGATTGCTTGGCTTCAATTATAACATCAGTGTTAATTACAAGTGCAACTGTAATTGCCGAGAGGGAAGGCGGAGTGGCAGTGATGAGGATGCATACTAAGTTCTGGTGGGTGAGCTGACATTTTCAAGTCCAGCCCTCCCAGGGGAGAGAGCAATGCTTTTGCCTCCTTGACAGCAGTGGCAGCAATCCCAGACAAGCAGGTCTGCATGGCTCACATTGCTCTGCCTGGTGGCATCTCCTGGAGAAGAGGCATCTGATCTGCTCGCAGCCCCTTGACTTCGTCTGATGTCGACACAACTCTGACTGATGCATTCCCTCCACTTGGAGGAAAGTCCATCCCGACTTATCCATGGAAACTCCTCAGAGCCTGTATACTGCCTCCCTCACCTCCACATGTAACCGAAGACAAACAGCTAGAGCCAAAAATCTCTGTTGCCTCCCCAGAGCCTGCGAGACCAGGGCTGGAGGAGGTATCTCACACTTCAGCAGCACTTGGCTGGACTTCTGTGTGTTTGACACAGCCAGCTCTGGGGGTGCCAACAGAACTCCCTTGTTCTTTCCTTCACGGGGCTGCTTCAGAGGGATGCTTCTCCCAGCGCCCTGATGTCAGGGGACAGCCTGGAAGCCAACAATCCCTGTCAAGTTCAGTAGGAGTAGAGACAGGGATTTCTACCTTTGCTGGATCCAGCTCTCATCTCTGTCCTCATTGCACAGCTCAAAGGGAAAGAGTATTTGAGGTTCTTCTGGTTTGCGTGGAGCACAGCTCAGAGCAGCCAAGAGCCCAGCAGTGCTTTATGCTAGGTGAACATCCTGGTTTCTAAACAAGAACAGCTTCACTACTCACTCACCCATTCATGCTGCCCAACTGCAAGAACTTGTTAGGAGTGCCTTGAACCCACTTGAACCCACTGTTGTTCTCAGAAGAACAACAGGACCAAAGGGCCATCACATGCATCCAGGGCTCAGCACGCATACACTCTGTGCCCACACAGACACTAAATTTTTTTTCTCCATCCCTTTATCATGTTCATGGTGACCACGGGACATGCAGCACACAAAACAGCACCATCAATGCACTGGGGATAAAATAAAGATGGGGAACAAAAATACATACACCGTGTTCACTGTGTTCACGTTCACCATGTTCACATGCTGAACACCATGAAATTCACAGACAAGACCTTAAGGAATCATCTCCAGCAATAGTTAAAATAAGACAGGAGTGACTGCTGAGGAAGGGAAAACATCTGACGCGCAGGAGTGTCCTCTACAGTAGAGCATCTCAGAACGGGATCTGGAACAGGCCCAGGACCACTCTCATATCTGTGCATTGCTAGACGGAAGGTGTGTTTCCCAGCTCTACAGTGGACACAGAACTCAGACCATTCCCAGACACAAAACACTAGGGAACAGCATGTTAAAGCCACCCCCAGCTCCAGGGCACTTGTCATTTTTGAGGAGAGAAGTACTGTTTGAGAAAAGACTCTGTTCCTGTCAGAGATGATGGGAGTTCAGCTTGTGATGCTAGGGAGGAAGGAACAAACCAAGAATTTGACTGTTAGGAGAGGCAGCTGTAAAAAAACACTTTCAAACGGGGCAGGGGAGGAAAAGCCAGTCCAAACCCACTCTGGAGGTAAGAAGGGCTATTCCCCTGTGCTGATGTGCACCTCAGAGTTGCAGTTCTGATTCTGAAGGTCTACCTTTTCTCCACTCAGATGAGTGGACCAGCTGCTGTCCTGAACTGCTGAAAGCATGGCACAGCTAGGGGCTGATGGACAAGGCTGGCCTCCTGTACGCCATAGAAACCTCCCAGAGCTGCTCACTGATCACAGCTGGAACCATTCTGTGAGCCAGCAGACAGAAGATCTGTCCTGGGAGTAAGGTGAGGTAAGGCCCTTCTGTTCATTAAGCCCCTCCCACCAAGGTGGCTGCAGACACCCCTGCAGAGGTATCCAAGAGGAAAGCATTTGCTACCTGTTTCCTGACCCAAAACCTTGCCTACAGAAATCACCTGAGCATAACCACGTTTTTTCAGGACCTGGGGGGTGCTCCTACCAGAGCCACAGCAGGAGTGACAGCAAGAGAAGTTTTTATCAAGTGTCTTCATTTCATGTCTGTGAAATGGAGACATTTCCACTCTCCTTCATCTGCAGAGGTCTCAGAGGAACCGAGTGCAACTTCCTTAGAGCCAGGCATTTCTAACACTGTGTGTAGAATTGGTTAGTAACTAAAACCAGTTAATAACCAAAAAGCCAGTAGGTGGCACTCAAGAATACGCAAGACTTCTGAAATGTGCAAGACCAATAAAACTTGCACCTGCAGTGCACAAGAGCAACATGTGCCTCATTACATAGACATGCTACCAGAAAGGCTGAGAAAGAGGTGATGATCTTGGTGGTGCCCTTCAGGCACCACAGCAACTCAGAGAGCTAGGACCACAATTGCTTTAGTCTCTCTTATGAAAGGGAGAGACAGGCAGAATGATTTGGATCCAGACCCGTGCCTGGGAGCAGCTTGCATTTTGGCAGGGATGCAGCTGGGCAGCACCACCGCTCCGTCTGCACTCTCAGACAGCCAGCGCACGAGCACAGGGGAAAGCTGTGGGTAAGCATGGCACGGGGCCCGACACGGCTGAACATGATCAATCTGGCATTCTCAAAAGCACTAAAGCATCTCCTAAACACTGCTAAAATAACACCAACAAGCCTCCCCTCCCACATGAGCACCATTAGAGCAATGCCATCCTCCTCCCTGATCCCAGGCTCTGGCAAGGGGTATCAGCGTGTGAACCAACATCCACTTGGCTATCAGGCAGCTCTGCAAAACATCCAGATGATACACGGTTTCTGGGTGGCCATGCCTGTGCCAGTTTTTAAAGTTGTTAGTACAACTTTACTCAGCAGCCTGAAAGAAAAGGTTTCAAAGCAGGTAAACAGCTTAATTTTTTGTGGGGGTTTTCTGTTTCCTATAATGCATTTGGCTACTTTAAGTGCTTCCTCACAAGCCCTCTGTGAAGGTTAAAAAGCACCTTTTTCCAAAAAAAATACAAGACCCTTGCATATCACGTGATTCTCCAGAATGGAGTCTTTAAGAAAAAGAAGCTATCATGAGCCCATCAAAAAAAACTGCTAGCAGCAGAAACATTGGGTCCTGCAGTGGAACATGCTGATAGTTTCTGTGTGGGGACTTCAGAGTTATTTTGCTTTGCTTTCCCAACCCAAACAGATAACCTCATTGGGACTGCAACAGGATGGAGCTGGCCGGAGCAAAGAGGTTCCCAGTTAAGAAGCATCATTTAATGGTACATTACAAACTTAGGGGATGAGCTGCACACAGTTTCCCCTACCAAGTGGAAGGCCTGTGGAAGGATGTGTAGCACGTCCAGCCCAGAAGAGGCCATTGGCGAACCACAGCTACATCCACAGCCCCAGCTGGCCACAAGGATCCCTTTGCATGAGTTCATTCCTGGGGAACCTGCATGCCTGGTCCAGCTGGCAGACCCATCACATCACTCCCTGGTTTCTGGCCCCACTGACAGCAAGGTGCTCCCACCCTGCTTCTGTTCCCGATGTGAGTCTGCAGAGAACGGCGATCCCTCTCCTTCAGACCTCCGTACTGGGTGTGCTAAGCAGCAGGAGCCCAAAGACCTGCAAAAGCAGGTGGACAAAGAGAGACCTGAAGGGGAAGGTCCATGTGCCAGCTCCCTGGGGCCTGGGCTGCACCATGCTTTGGGCTTTGCAGGATGGCTGATGAACCCTGCCAAACCTGCTGGCCATGCCCAGCATGAGTATTGGTGGGACTGGGGGCAGACAAGACTCGAGGCACATTTTCTCAACAGGTCCCACCCCTATCCAAGGCTGGGAACCCAGAGTGCAGGGATGCCCCGCAGCAGCAGCTGTCAGCTACACAACAGCATGGACGCAGAAAGCAAAGTACTAAGAGGAAGGAGGGACCACCTATCGCAAGCTGCCTGGCTCTGGATCAGGAGGGAAAGGGGAAGGCAACAGCGTCTTCTCCACACACCCCTGCACCAAACCACAAGTGAAGCTGGAAAAAGAGCAAGGCAAGAGGGCTCCCAGTGAGTGCAGTCGGGCTGGCAGAGTGGGGGGCATTTCAAAGGCACAGTGCCAGCAGGATCTGCCAGGATGGCTAGATGGCTATCCCACGGCCACAGCCCAGAGCTGCTCAAAACCTCGCACATTATCATCTGCTGCCTCTCAGGTCAAGGGAGTTCCCAGCTCATAGAAAATTGTGACATGAGTAATTTTATTGGTTTTCTTCAGCTTGGACTGAAACCAAATTCCACAGAGGCACTGGGATGGCCCCAAAAGCCTATGTTTTAACCAGTTTAGCTGCACTACCCTTGAAAGATAACCCAATTCTTGGTGCCCCCTGGGTGAGGTGGCTGCACCATCCAGAACGCTGTTTATGATCCCTTGTGCAACTCCAGCTCCCTGTGGGGTACCAGAAGCTGTAACATGGGCCTCAAGGTGTTAGTGCGGGAGGTGATGGGAACAGGGGAGCACAGATAATCCTGAGTAAACAACCAGCTAAGCCTTCATTTGGCAGTGTTTTTCCATTGTCTGTTATGTACAGCTGGACAAATGTCAATAAATTACCAATGGAAATGAGCCCTGCTGAGCAGGCGGTTTGGCTTGAACAACTGTTTTCTAGGTAGCACAATGGCATTCCAGCTCTGCTTCGCAAACAGTGGTGAATCGGGGATTACCAGCTGCCTTAAGGGTGGGAAGGAGGAAAGCAAACCCTGCACAGATGGAGGAAAGCATCTGGTTCCACCCCAGCTGAGAGCCCACGAAGAGGTACATGTCTTGGGGGAGGAGAAAGTAAAAAGCCAAGCAGGCCTTGGTGAGTCATGGGAAGCTGCCCGCTTCCTGCCAGGCACCACGGAGGTCACAGCCAGCACAGGCGAGCCACTCTCTGCACACTTGCTCCTGCCCTTCCCCACAGGGGAGCAGTGGCGGGGAGCATGGGACAGAGCAATGCAATGGCTTGCATAAGATCACTGGGAAGCTTCCCAAGTTCCAGGCAAGCTTGGGAAGAAAAAGAAAACCATGGATGGATGCAACAAGGGCTGCAGCTCCTCCATCCGCACCCTTCAGTGTACACACATCTCTGCATTACCTGACACTACAACCTTACCGACCACCCAACTTCTCTGCCGTGCCAGCCCTGCTCCAAAGGCTGGCTGGCAGCCACCACCCACAAAAAGGCAGTCTCATAGCTGGTCTGCACAGGGAAGGAGATATAGAGAACTGGAGAGGGCAAGGGACACATCTGATCGACTCTTCTTCCTTTTGACACAATTGTACTCCTTCCAGAGTGAAGTGAGGTGGGTTTGTTAACTTAAGCAACAGCAACACTGCTTTTATCTACTCCAAGAGAGTTTCGCAGAGGGACCTTGGACACAGGTCTCCAGTGTGACAGCAAGCTACTTTTGTCTGACATATTCTGCAGGAGATCCTGTATTTTCACTTTGCCCACCACCTCTGAGGGGGGCAGACCCCGCAGTCAGCTGCAAGAGCGGCACGCAGTGTCCAGCTGGCCAGGACAGCTGGAGCCAATGCACTCACTCCCTGCTGCAGAGCCCCTGTAAAAACCACCCGCCAAACTCCCGTAAAAACTTTGTGGTCTGCTTTAGGGTGGCTGTTAAAAATAATGATGTTGAGAAATGGGATGCTCTCGCTTTCAGAAAGAAAGGCATTAAGCTGAAAATTTGTTGAGACCTGTTTATTATTTAACATCTGATTAATTTCAACTAGGAAAAAATAGTTTGGAGGATGGAGGGCTGAAATTGGTAGTTCAATCCTTCAGCTCCAGCCTTAGGGAGTTTTGTAATTAAGACACAGTGAAATCAAGGTTGATTTCAACTTGTCTTCTTGGAAAGGCAAAACAGATAAAAAGAAAGCCCACCTGCCCGCACACTACAGGACCTAAAAGGGTTGAAAGCAGACCACAGGCTGTGTGTTCTGGCGATAGAGCTCCCACAGGCTCTCCTGGTCTCCCCAACCATTAAGCTACAGCCAAGGTAAACTATGAAATCAGCCTGAACACAGCCAGGAGCAGGGAGGGGAGAAGCGTAACACTCACTGAAGGAAACTAAGCAAAATACAACCACTCCCTAAACCTTTTCTCGTCATGAATGAGCCAGGTAATGGTTGGTGCAAACCAGGCAGCCAGGTCCTCACCAGGGACCCCAAAACAGCTTCCCAATTAAGAACTTCTCAGAGGATGGCAATTGACAGAAAGGTTCATTTCCCAACTGCAAAGAGCAATGGTGGCTATTTCTAACGGTTCAAGACAGACTGAATATCAAAAGCTGAACAACAGATTTAGGAATTCCTCAAACAGAAGAAATAAACATGATTTCTAAAGCATTTGGCTGCGGCTTTCTGAGAGTCACCTCAACACTACTGATGGCAGCCTAACAACCCAAATCCCCTGCCTGTGAGTTCCCTGCAGCAGAGACCCTTCTTTCTTCTATTTATATAACAGAGTCCTGGGCCATTACAGTCTCCATTCACTCACAAGCTCCCCAAAGCAGGTCTTTTACCCAAGAAATTGCAACAGCTGTAAGCAGTATTCAAGTTTTTATCCTCTTGGCCGACCATATTTACATGACTTGAAGCACAATTCTGCCCGTTGAAGGATGATGCTGACATCCACAATCTCACAAACTCGGAAAAACGTTGCACGATACTGCAGTGCTTCTATGTAGCTCTACTCCCAGCATCGTTCTTTTGTGGAGAAAAGAGGACCTCACTGTAGGATGGAAGTAACACTGTATTTCACATTCTCTTTCCCAAACCAAATCCTCAGCTTTTCATGGCCAGCAAGGAGACAGATGTAGCAAGCCACCTCACCTCGGAAAGCAGAGCTGGGCTTTTTTTCTCCTTACCAGCGTCTTACAGCTCTTCCTCGACTTTTAAATCTTCCCTAATGAGAAGATGTATCACGTTCCCCAAGAGACAAAGGATGGGGTGATTTTCTACTGCCAATCGGAGCAGAAAGACATGGGTGTTCAAAGTAACAAGGAAGCAGCAAAGGGAAGACAAACGCGTTCTCTATCAGACTTTTAAACCGAAATACCGGCTGCTTGATTTTTTTTTTTTTTTTAATTTGAAAACCTGACCATTGTAACCGGAGGGAGAATACCTCCTGTTTCTACAGCAACCGAGGGCCCGGCGCGGCACTGGCAATAGCATCCCGGGAGCGGCCGTGGTAGCAAGGGAACAAAAGCGGCGGAGGCTGCCGGGCAGCGCGGTGGTCCGGCCCCTCCTCGGCGCTCAGCGGGGGGTCCGGCCCACGCTCGCCCGCGAACGCGCGCGACTCGCCACGCCAAACGCGGCGAAGTGACTGGACAAATAAACAGGAGAAAAATAGGCAGAAAACAAGACACGGCTTTGCTCCCCCACCGACAGCCCCGCAGGACCCTCCGGCGAAACCCTCCGCCCCCCCCGCCGGGCGGG
>VZSZ01006030.1:74345-110478 GCA_013398815.1 Ibidorhyncha struthersii | reverse complement strand
GCGGCTGCCCTTGAAGAATGGCAGGCACCTCTCCTGCCGGCTGCCCGAGAGCGTGAGGGGGCAAACGCTCCCCGAGGGAGGCGCATTTCAAAGACGTTTGATTCTGGAAGCCCGTGAAACCGGAGTAAAAGATGCCATTGGTGCAAAAGAGGAGCAGATATTCAAGAACAAGTTAATGAATTTTATCCGACTGGGAGAAACGAGGTGGTCAGTGAAAACCAAAAAATAAGACTGCAAGCTTTTCATCAGCAGTGCGTACCCAAATGAGGAGCTCGCCGCACTTTTTGTTTACTCTGTGCCATCCCAGATGGAGTATTGTAGTGTTCAAATGCAGTTTCCTGGGGATACTGTGCCCCCGGTGCTGCCACAGCCTCCCGTGGCAAGCTGCAGCAGAAGAGGAAGGACCCAGGGCTGCTGGGGATGCCAGGGTGGGGTTTGTTAGTGGTTAGTTCGCCCGTGTCAGAAGGATGACCCAGATACGCGGAGGAGCGGCGGCAGAAAGTAGTTCACTGTTACTAGCAAGGGACTTCACCTGCTGCGGAGCTGGGAACACCTTGCACAAGTGGTGTATGGAGAGTTTAAGTCATGAGGTGGCGACCAGATGCTAAGTCGTGATAAAACGTTTGTCCAGGATGTGTTTTGTTTAGTTTTGAGTGTTTCTGAGAGGGAAGGAGGCAGTGGCACAGGTGTGTTGGCAGCCCTCCGCCCTGGCTGGGGCCAGCTCCTCCATGGTTTACAGCCTGTGATGTCTTTCCATTGCTGTGCCAGGACTGCAGAAGGCAAAGATTTAACTTGCACTTTGCTTTCCTGCTCTGACTTCCTCCAGGTGCCCAAGGTCAACTGTTAGGCTAAGTTCAAGTGTACCTACTAGCAATTTAGTATGTGATACCCACTTTCCTTTTAGGACTCTTCCATATGATGTTGGCGGCAGGCAGGAGGGAGGACATCATCCTTGAATGACTTTTCCATCTCTCTGCATCCGAGAGCGGAATGAAGCCCCTACCCCTGACACAATGTCTGCTTCTCAGCTGCTGCTGGGCGCACCATGCCATGGGTGACCCTTGGGCTTACAGGAGCAAACTACACAGCCAGAGGTCACCCTGAACACTGCGGCTTATGCAGGTACGCTGCCCGGAGTGTTTAATGGAGGAAGGTAAGGGCTGTTCGTCGAGTGAAACAGGAGTGCTACCAGGCAGCAAGGAGCATGACCATTTGGCAAGGCAGGATGAAACACTCATCTTGACCCAGCTTTTGCAGGCTATTAAAGCGTGGCACAGGATAGATGTTAGTCTTGTATACTCACACAGATGCAAGCGGTGCTGAAACCTAGCAGCTGCCTTCCACAAACGTTCCTGCCACCCTGGCCAGAGGCTAAAACACATGGAAACTGCTTTATGAGATTTCCAACTAATTTGAGTCACCTATGAATGCGTCCTCTGCCACCAGTGTGCATTACTGCAATGTTACCTTTGCATACAATACTATAAGTTTCATATCTTATTTCTATCTCCAGTTCATAGCAGTTTGTTTACACAGTAGCCAACTGTCCTGATTTGAGGTAAAACAGGACCAATTTTCTTCAGTAACTTTGCTTCTTAGCTGGGCCTCTTCTAACTACTGAAACTAACAGCATATTGTGCAGACAATGTTCGCTCTCTCAGAGTGACAAGACCAATGTTTATAGTTGATGTCCAGGCATGGTATGTGGAGAGGCTCTTGCTTATACTTATTGCTCTAACACCCAAGGCCAACCAACTTTGTTGTTTGCCACGTTGGAGGGTCAGAAGTGGAAAAGCGCAGTGGGGTCCCACCTGCAGGGAGGAGCGGACAGGCCAGGTGACCCAAAACTGACCAACAGGGTATTCCATCCCATCCGCATCATGCTTAGTATAAAAGCTGAGGGATCAAAAGGTTAGCGCTGGCTCTGGCTCTCTCTCTTCCTTCAATGGCCAACATCTGAGGAGGACTCTGTTCGTCTGCCTTTGGTCCCGATCATGAAGGCAGATCCGGAATCCAGTTCCCATCCGTCACTGAGTCCAGCCTGGGACTGCCCCAGTGCCAGCCAGTGTCGTGATTGTCATCCTGGGAGCTTGATATGGTTTTGTATATATTTCATTATTTCCTTTTTTATTTTATTATTATATTTCATTAAAGTAGTTTAGTTTCTTCTAAACTCTTAACTCTCTTTTTCCTCCTCTGCCTCTCTCTTTGAAGAGGGGTAGAGGGGAGCATCAGTCAGTCCCATCTGGGTTCCCCAGCATCCCCAGTGGCCAATTTGGCCTAAACCACGACACCAACACAGCATGGAAAGCAGGTGAACAAAGATGACATGACAAATGCTCTGTTGTGGCTGGATGTCCTTTGGGTGCCGGGAGTGCTGATGCTTAGGGTGACACTGTTGGGTATCTTCTGTGAAGGAAAAGGCCTCGTGCCCCTGTCCTGGCAAAGTTGGTTGCATGCAGAGAAAGCTTGTCAAGTGCAGCAGCAAAACTGGAAGGGGGACATCCTCCTGTACCTAGCCCACCTGGGACCAGAGGGGTCCCTACTACTTATGGAGTTGCTGGTCCCGGTGGAGGAGCAGATGAAACCCAAGCCAGACCAAAGGCACGCCTTTGAGTGTCATTGCACAGTGTCATTCCTCATGAGCGGAGCCCATCATTATTCTCCTAACCCCAGAAATCACCACTCAGGCAGCAGCGCTTCAGTGACAGCATCAGCTTTTGTCCCAGGATCACTGGGCTGTGGGCAGCAGCATATTTTGGGATGTGATGCTGTGAAAACATCTCCTCTCTTTTAAAAAGCTACCTGGCTATGTAGATCATGATGTTAGGACTACATGCCACAGACAGAGATCTGGACTGCCGGGCTAAGATCTTGCTAGTACCCAGAGATGCAACAAAAAGACTTTGCAAATCTGAGTCATGTTTCCCTTGGTAAAAAATAGTATTGGAAGACATTCAGTGAGCCAGAATCACCTAGAGAATAAACCTGAGGAGCTGCAACCAAACCAGCAACAAACTCAAAAGGAGATTTTCTCAGTACAGTCCAGGTTCATATTTTTAAAAGTGAAGGATTTGCAAGTCTGAAAAAAAAAAAAAGCCTGAGTGTAGAAATCTGGAAACTGCGTGGTTTTGTCTGCTGCACTTAATGGCAAAGGTGTGGTGACCGCAGACATGATGTAATTGAGGACTCACGGCAGTGTTTGGAGAGAAAGGTCACAGCCTCTCTCTCCTCTGCACATCTTGCCTTTGCTGGCAATCCCAGCTGGACTTTCTGCTGTCGTGTGTCTATCTGCTCACTCAGTTTGGCCTCCTCTGCTGCAATAATGCCTTTTCTTTGCAGGTGAAAGAGGCACCTGACATTTAGCTGTGGTCCAGGCGACCTGTAGGTAGCACTCAGTGCTATCTTATGAGCTAACTAACTTCAAATGAGTCTCAGTCTGTGGTCTGTTCCGGCACAGCTCTTGCTCAGATCTCACTGTTGGGCGAGAGGACTGGACTACAGGCGCAAATCTGCCTGCAGGCAGCATGCAAGTGTGTGATTCCCCCTGGGACAGAGCGTGCCTTTCTGAACCTGGCTGAAATGCTGCACTAGGTTGCTTAACAGGTGGGCACAGGCTTCAAGTATTGCTTCAGCGCACCCTGCAATTGAACGCACATCCTCTTGTAGCCTCACCAGTGAGAGGGGGCTCATCCATCATCTGCACTGAGGTGAGATATGCTGCCCATGGCATGAATCTGTAAATATCTCACCGGCAAATTCCTACTGCTGATGGAGACAGGCATCTCTGTGCCACAAAAACACTTCTGTCTTGCTGATAGGAAGGAGGTTACAAGGTACTCTCTGCCAACACAACTGTGTGTCAGATAAGCAACGCAAGAACAAAGGACAAAGACCTGAATCTTGTGGGGCTTCCTATGCCAGTTGAAAACATTGTGGACTTGCAGGGATCCAGCGCTTCTGCTGGAGTTAGGTGCTGTCCCACAGAGAAAGCGTGTTTTTATTTCTCACTTTGCAGAGGGTAGCACAGAGGGATCCACTTAAACAAACCAGTGACTGGCCCCTGCCTGTTGTGCTGTGCTCTGCGTGGCAGTGCATGGGCAGGCAGCAGCAGCTGTCAGGGTGATGCCTATCTCACCAAAAAGCCTTAATGACAAATAATATGAGACCTAGAGGCTCTTTGCCTTCCTGAGGTAAGTTAGGCTGGGACAGTACTCTCAAGCCGAGGCTGCAAAGGGCTTGAAAGGCTTTGTGATGTTTTAGACAAGAGTTTTACAATTTTTTAATATCACAAAGTTTTAAGAAACATAGCAAAACCTGAGCTCTAACATTGCATAGCTCTGGAATTTACTTGTCCTTCCATAGTTATTTGACTTGAAAGCATTACCCCTTTCAGCTTTCAGAAGGCTGCACAAAGGAGTTCAGAGGAATGGTCTTGCCAGAGTTCAAGAGCAGTGTGGCAGGGGGAGGCAGGCAGACACCAGCTCAGCTCCACCCCAAATGGCTCCTTGACACAGCACTGGCCTCCACTCCTCATGGGTGATTGGTAGGGACATGGGCCTGGACCCGGGGGAGGCTGGCTTTGTAAGTGATATTGGTACAAAGCACAAGTAGTCTTCTGTTCTAATTAGTTAGTAACTACACCTCCTGAGGCATGTGAATCAGCAGAGAGTGTATAATTAAACCCAAGATTTTTTTGGATATATTTTAAACATTCTTCTAGAATTCTCCATCTGGAAGAAAGAAAGAGGGCAGTGATGATGAAAGATAGCAAAGGTTCATGAGAACACAGTGAGTATCATTTTAATGCCACTGCTGCCTGCTACCATCACATTTCAGTGTAGAGCTATTTAAAATGTTGACAAGAGTGGCGGGGTTTTTTTCCTTTTCTCTTGCCGTGAAAAATGAAGTAATGACCCCAAAGCATTGTTCAAATGAAGGCCTTAAGTGGTAAAGAAGGAAACAAAGCCTAAAATATCAGAGGGACAAGAAATACGTGCTCAATGTTTATGTATTGAAGTGCTTCTCATGTACATGGCAAAGAAGGTGAGCAACAGGTTCCCAAGAAGTCTCCCTTGTGCTGTCTGTCCAGGCAGGCACAGACTTACTGGTGAGGTCAGCTGCAGTTGCCTTTTTACTGCTCCTCAAGAAATCCTCTCTTAATTGGACTCTCTTCTGGCTAACTTGTGGCTCTAAAGCTCATAGGAATTTTAATTGGTTTAGCCTCTTTTGAGTGAGAGTTGCATTAACTTTATGCATACGTCCTGCCTGACCATTTGGTGATGTGTATGTCTGATCTGCAGGATCGGCAGGGGAAAGATGGCAATGACCAACTCAGCATACAGCAAGTCAAGGCTGGGAGATTACCCTGAGCTTCCCCATTTAAGATTGGACATGTTGAAACTGTTCCTAGTATCAGTACCTTATTTATTACACTCAGTTATACTCTGAGAGGGGCCTTGGCTCTTGTTCAAGGCTGAGCGACTCAGCTCAGCACCAGGTACCCCAGTGGGATGCTCAGCATCCCCTGCAGGGAGGGCAGAATCAGTCAGTGGAAGATGTTCGGCCGTATAAGCCTGTTTTTCCCTTTAGCTTTGGGCCATGCCTGGCTCTGTACATGCTGCCCTGTCTTTGCAATGGATGCTTGATGCGGCGCAGAACAGTGAACCCTTATGGATGCAGAGCCGTGTGGGATTGCAGATATTGGGGGGGCAGGGGTGGGAAATACCTGACACAGAGACTCCCTTTTTTCCCCTCTCAGGCATAACAGAGTCTCCAGCCAGGCTAAGGACATGGTGGGGTTTGTGCTGTTGAAGCAAAGGACCAGCATGGTGGTAAGGGTGAGGATGAAGCTGAGGGGAGCCTGCAGGACTCTGGAGAGTGGTGCCACTGCTCTGCATGCTGTCTCTGCTATGGTCCCCAAAATATGCCCTCTCCCATCTAAGTTTTTTGGGGAAACAGCTATGGCAGCAAGACCCCCCTCCCTTCTCTCTCAATAGCCCACTCAGTCTAGCACACGCTTCCTTCTGAGCAGAGAAAACACACTTACTAACAGTAAACCCACATTCCCAATCTGTATGTTAGGGAACTATGTTATCTGAAAGGTACAACACAGAAAAAATCTGATGTAAACATTGCACAGGCTAGAAGTGCTGCAGTGATTAAAAGACAATCATCTCCAACACTCATGTTTCATGCTGACCTTGGACTTCTGCCAGCAAAACCAAGGTGAATCCATTACAGAACTTTACAGGCAGAAAAAGGTTTTAACTCAAGTACTTAGACATTCTGCCCATAGTCAGCCTGCTCTGCATACCGCCCCTGTTACATCCCCACCTATTTGCCTTCGCAGCAGGAGAACTGCATTAGCACTGCCCATTCCCACAAACTCTCTTACTTGTGCTTTTGCCTGGATGGTGATAGCTGAAGTAACAAGATACCTCCTCATGTCAGCTGCTGTTGGACAACACCCACGCCACTGCAGATTACATCTTTGAATTTCCTTCCATTCCTTTTTCTTCTAATTCTGCAGCCTTGGGAGGCCACAAAGAGAAGTAGCTTGGTTGGTGTTAATGCCATGGTATAAATCTCACTCAGTGAGATCAAAATCAGGCTATTTGGGGGCAAATTCCTTTACCACTGCAAATTGGCAGGGCTTCATGGCCTTCTGTAAACGAAGATGGCCATTTACATTTATAACATCAGATGGGTGGCTAATTGCTTTGCATTCCTTGAAGATATGGACAGACGGCAGCATAATTGATTAACTATTATTATTCATCTCAGATGCTCTCAGGAAAGTAGTGGCAGATTTTTGCACCCACTCCTGTTACGTAATTGGGCAGTGCAGTTTTCTGGTCCTGAGCTCCTGAGGACAGCTTTCCTTTCAGTGAGGAGAGCGAGATTACTCTGTTGCTGACATAGGGTCCAGGCTGGTGGTGCAACATCGCAGTACCCACAGATACTATCACCTCAAAAAAATCCAGTGCTAGTCTCTGATCTGGTAGTCTCATTTTTGACCACTTCAATTTCCAAACCAAGCTTACTTATGGCCAGCTCATACCACATTTGTTCTTGTGATAACACTGCTCTTTAGTTCCAATCAACCTGATTCCCTTGTGCTCTTCACTAGGTGAAGCAAAGTTTAGTCTCCTCCCATTAAACAAACTCTTCAGTCCCGGACATCTGCATGCCCCACTGAGTCCCTTCTCACTTGGCATCCTCTTTTACATGGATGGAAGTCTCACGAAGGCTTGTGCAATGCCACTGAACATTCCTGGCTTTTACAGAGCCACATCACATCGAGGAGCTGTTCTCAGCTAATGCTCTTGGATGCCACTGCTCCTCTTATTCCCAAACTTACGAGTTTCTGGTTTATAGCAATGTTTTTGCCTACAACGCTGCACACCGCACCTACTGGAGTACACCCCACTTCTGCCAGCACTGTCAGTCTCCCCAGCTGTTACTGCTAGAAACAGCCAGCTTCACAAATAAACTGCAGACCATCTGCACGTCCTTCACAAGCGCTGCTTGGCACCACTCCTGCTTCTTGTCCAAAAACACCAGCTTCTGAATTCCCCTTCGAGCCTTCTCACAGCACCTCCCATCCGCCAGCTTGGTCCTGAAGTACAGAGTTTCTCTATTGTTTTCCTTTCCTTGCTGAGCAGGCTATCACAGAAATACCAGGCCAGCCCAGCACACCTGCTTTTCACCCTACTTTTTTTTTTTTTTATTCCTCTTTACCACTGAACATGTTCTTTCTTTTAAAATTTGCTCTTTCTCATCTTGAATCAAGACACAAGGGTCTGTGTTTCTCTGGCCAGACTGTGCCCAATTTGCTCTGAGAGAGGCATCAATACTGCAATTCAGTGCAGCAGTCCTTTCCACATGTGCAGAGATCCTGGGGTACTAAGCTGTCACCAATTCTGCTTTTGCTGCAGATGGCAGCATTTCTGCTTCTGTGCAGTGCCTTCCCACCTGCCTTCCATTTTTGGTGCCCCAGCATTTCATTCCAAGCTTGCAGAAAGCAGTCCTGGGGAGGAAAGGTGGAGCACACCGAGTTACCATTCTTACCTGCACCAGGAGATGCTGCAAAATATTTACTAGATCATTTGGTCCCAGCAATCAGGAGCGGGACTGGTAACCTGAATGTTTCTCCCACTAAGGTAAATTACCATTTCCTTATTACCAGTTTCTGGCAGCATTTACATACTTTACATTTTTTATGTGATTCAGTCAATACCAGAGCCTGCTGGACAAGGAGTTTTTACTAAGGGCACAGACGAATAAAGAAGGATGTCTGCAAACCTTTCAGATGTCAGGAGCAGAATACAATCTACTTACAACACTGCTTAGAAACCTATAACCTAGATCAAGGGGAAGAAAATTAAAAAACAATTGAAGTAAACTCCTAAAACAAAGCAACTCCAAATTGATGCTTGATATTTACCAATTATAAAAGCTTATGAGGTCAGAAAATGCTGGAAAGGAAATAAAATTAAGCTCAATTTGCCAGAGGAATGGAATTATTTTGCCTGACAAATCTGTAATTCATAATCAGTTTTAATCACAGACGTCAGCAATGATTTGCATTGTTATTTACAATATTTCTTGCAGTATGTATTGCTAAATCTATGTTCCACAGGCACCTGTATTTTAGGTAGTTTTCAGGCAAAACTGCCTTTTTTTTTTTTAAAAAAAAAAATGGACATTTCTTGCAACTGCTGTTTTTCCTAGACATACTTGCTATTCATGGCACACTTTCAAATTTACGACTGAAAGCCAACTCCAACTGTGCCACAGGAAACAACAGCGTGTTGTGAAACTCGCCTGACTCAACTTGCTAATGGCCAGCAGAAGCATGCTTGCAGTTTCAGAGCTCAGCATGCCCTGGCAGTGGTAAGCAGTGCAGCAGAGGCAGCAATCTCCATATTCATGCCACTGCAAGAAACAATTTGCACCTTGTTTACACACTAAATATCTGTCTCTCTATGGGCTCAGATCACTACATTATTTTTGCTCTTAGCTTTTAAAAATATACACAGATGCATTCAGTATCCTTGCTAAACCCTTCCTTGAAGCGTAAATCTCAGTATAAATGTTAATTGGAGCTTTCAGTGATGAGCATGGAGAAAAAAAAACATCCTCACACCTACGACATAACTGAAAGCCACCCCACTATACTCCGGGTTCAAGAAAATCTCAAAGTTGCACTTCATAAAGACACATTTTAATAAATTAACATTTATTCAAAATATCACACTAGCCTTTATTTTGCTCATTTGCCCCAGTGCAAAATTAAGCTTTAACATGTAAATTGTAGTAACAGAATGGCAAGCAGCTTCATAAAATAAAAGACCAAATACACTTATAATACAATCAGACTCTTTAATCTGGTAGATAAGGAACACTGGTGTGTGGAAGGGAATAATCTGGTTTAGGGTCTGATACACAACCTATCTTCTTGTCTTAACACATATACCTGTTATTAAAAGCCACTGTTTAGCAGTATAACATGCATCTAAAAACTGACAGTATGGGGCATCATCCATTAAATATGCTATTTGTAGACAAGAATAAGGGATGGGAAAAGGATTAAAATAAAAAGAAAAGCACCAGGGTGCTACAGCCCTCCTAGAAAGAAGTATTTTGCAGGGAGAGTGTAATGCCATTTGTCAGCGCTCTACTGCGACATGCCATAAGGACTAGAGTTTGGTCTATTTCCTGCATGTTTGCTGTAGAAATGCACTTCTTTGGAAAAGCAACTGTCAAGGCTTTGCAAATGCAAGGTTACTTCAGACACCCAGCTTATTGGCCTGGGTGAGGACAACTTTCAGAACAGGCATGAAAGCAGAGGTCTCGCTGAAGTTGCTGGTGCTGACTATGTGTGTGTGGATGTTCAGTCCTTCCTGGTAGTTGCGGGTTTCAATACTCTTCACAATGTTGTGCAAACCGCTAATGATGGTTGGAGAGAGCTGAAAGAAAGCCAAGCAAGGCAGATCAACAGAAAGAAAAAAAAAAAAAACAGCACATACAGTAATGCTAGAAAACCAGAAATCGTCAGTGTAACATTTGGCCCTCAGGAAGGTGCAGCAATTAGTTCCTTTCTTTAAAGATAGCCACCTTCAGAGATGTACCACACTCTGAACAGTCACTGGGAAGTCTTAACAGCAGACTCCAACCAGAACATACCTTCTCTGCACTACTGCAAAGCCCTGCAAGCCTTCACTGCAACCCCCCGGATGCAGTTCCAGGAGGTGGGAGACCTGCTGTGACAGACTAGCACATGAAAAACCTACTGAGCTTTTATGCCTTTAGGGTTAAGTTAATTACTCAACAAAGATGGCCTGACAATGACAGAATTAGACCACTCTAATCCTAAAATACTAAGAGACCTAAGCCCAGTCCTTTATTCTGTCACAGACCTCTTGGAAGGCTTTGGAAAAATTACCAGATCTTCAAAAGTACTTGCACATCTGCCTTCCAGTGAAGTCAGTGAGCCTCCAACATCTAAATCTTCTGAGTTTTTTTTTTTTTGACCCCAGGCTGTATGTCTCTCACTTCCTGCTGTGAGCAGGGGAACTTGATGCGTTGGCTCATTCTGCCAGCAGGTCGGGACAGGGACTCTCCTGATGGATTCAGCCAGTGCCTACTGCAAGAAGCTCTGCTCTCTGCCTCAGTGCAGTCCCTGCACACCACTGTAAAACTCATGACACAACCCCAAAACACTGTAAAGTCTGCACAGGCACATGGGGCCAAACACTCTACCTACCCGTTTTGGGGAAATGCATACAAACATACAATAAAGGGATCTGAACATGCTTTCAAAGCAAGGACAAGCACCTGCTACATACTGCAGAAGGGTCCACACCACCGATGAAGTTCGTGGCCATACTTGCAATATTTGATGGGGGGGAGGAAAGAAAAATAGTAGAACAGAACTTACTGTCTCTTCCCTAAGTTTGTCATACAGAAACTCCAGGCGTTTATTTGCATCATCTAATTTCCTCTTGGTTTGCTGCAAGAGAAAAATACATTAATACACAGTGATTTTAAGAATAGCATAGTGATCCGATATCATTGCAAAGGCATGTGAAATTCCTTTCTCAACAATGTTTTCCTAACACATCGTTTGAATACTTTGCTCTGTACTTTTCTCTCCTGGTTTTGCTAGGAAACACCATGTGATATGACTGTAGTCCTCCACATGTAACCGCTCTAGTTAGCTGCAGAGAATAGTAAACTGTAGAGGTACATCCCAAAAGCCACTTGTCCTTTGCAAAACCGATCAGTGTAGTTGATATGGAAAGTGACAGTTTCAAGTTGCAGCCCAAGTTTGTTTTTTTTTTTTTTTCTATGGTTCAATAGCAAAGCATAAGGATAGCTGGATAAAGCTATTACTGGAATCAAGTATCCAACAACTTTAATGAGAGCTTAAGGGCACATGCAGTCACTGAAGTCTAAGTATGTACAACTCGATCATCCTAATTTTGTTTTTCATTATGTGATTAACAAAACCAGGAGTTCTTTTGTAAGTTTTTACTGTCAACAGAAAAACTAACAGCCTAACCCAAACTATCCTTACAGGTCCTTTGTGCTTCCATGATTTTATATAGAGTAAACCACCCATTGATGTGTCTGGAATTATTTTGCCACCAAAAGCTCTAAAAATAACCACAGTATATTCCACCTGGAGTGCTACAGTAGCTGCTGGAGAAAGGTATTTTTAGCCACTTTTTTTTTTTAAACAGCTACAGAAATTGCAGATTTTAATCTAGAATATTAAACCAGTAATAAAGTAAAGGTTACAATTACAGAATCACAAAAAAGGTGGTGGTCAACAGCAGTAGAAATAGCATCAGTGCACAAAAGTAACAGAACCTCCTCCTAAATCATTATGCACATCAATCCATGTTCACTCAGGATAGTGCCATTTCCCATGGCAACTGGAAAAGTTGGATTAAATAATTGCCCAGAGAGAAAATAACAAAGCCTATGGGAATGCTCTAGCTCAGGGGTAAAGACAGACTGGTAGCTGCCTGCTGTGCTAGAAATTAGGGAAAGCTGTTCAGATGGCAAGGGGCATAAATGAGAACACAGCATGTGGATGTTGGCCAGCACAGCAAATGCGTTGGCAGAGCAGACAAGCAATCCCTGGGTGCAGGTGTAAACTGTATGCCTTTTTGTGTGTCTAGGAGAGGAGGCACTCGGAGGTAGGAAAGGTCAAAGGGTCTGTGCAGTATACAACTTCTATCCCTGCAGTCTACAGCCTAACCTTTAAAGAAAGGACTTTGAGCAATCGAATGCTACTGAACCTTACGAGGTCTGTCCAAAGAAAGGTCTATGGCCTTGAAAAGCTTCTGTAAAGGAATGAATGGGTGAGTGCACCCTGAAACTGCTGGGCTGAGACCCACAGGGGAAAGGAAGACTTGACATTTGCATGTATGTACAAACTACAGAATCAGCTGAAATGGTACAGAGTGACACTGAACACCCAATGTACTCCCACAGCCACTGCCACAGAGCCCTCAGCTCCCAGTCAACCTAACAGGAGTGTGAGTCTGTGCTGCTGACCAAGCAGTCAGTGCACCAAGCCCTGTGATACACACCACCAGCCTGTGTTTCATCATCCCCTCTTTCAGCAGGCACGAGCTGATCAGTCAGCATCTGGGCTTTGGGGGAGCGTGTTATTTACTGACCACTGGAAATAAATGAGAAGCTTTGAGACAGATGGCTTGTTTAAAAAGTACTGACTGTCACAGGAAATGTTTTTCCTATCCAACTCCAGTGGTCATGTTAAAGGTCATAACCTTCTACTTTCTCTGCTACCCATTGTTTCCTTTTAAAATGAGTTTGTTATCAGAAATCACAAACCACAGATCAGAATCTGAAGCATGTACTCACATATGTTAGCTTTGGCTCAGACCTGGCATAATACCTGCTCTGAATTATAAGAGGCAATTTAACAAATATACATGGCATGCCTCCACAGTGATCACCTGACAGAAGGAAGGACAGCCCTTTCTGAAGGTTTTAGAATTTTTTTTTTTAACCAATTCCAAACCTCCTTAGGCGAGAGCAGCAGAGGGGGCTCCAATGGGTTAATTCCCTGCCTACAAACAGCACCATCATGCTCTGCCCATGCTGAGGGCTATAAGGACCAGAGTCTAAGTGCTAGGGCAGCTGGGCCACGCTCTGGCCCCAGACTGCCACATCCCGTGTGCATATGGCTTTTCTATGCATTGCTCATGGCAGCTTGAAGCAGCCTCTAGAAGGAAAAAGCTATCTCAGGAGAGGCTGTGATGGCTAGCTGTGCTGCAGGTACCAGCGCATTCACCCAAACACAGGGGTACTCTGGGAACACCACAGAGACCTACCGGATCTGAGGCAGACAGTAGGCACCTCTGGATAAGAGCTTCAAATGTAGTCTTCAGAATAAGGTGCTCCTCAGGGATGGGCTTTTTGGTAATCTTCTCTGTCGGCAGTGCCTGCACATGCTGAGAAACAGAGAGCAGGTGAATCTTTTCCAGGTCACTGCAACCACATGTTGTTTTCAATTATAGCAAGTGACATTATTAACCAGCTTGGGACAACTCCTTTTTCTTCCCTGTGGGTGTGTGGAGGTGACATTATCAGCATCTGTTGTCCGTCCCTCTGGAGAGCTGTGAAGTTGCAGAAGGAAGCAGCTTGTTGGTCCATACTGACTGACTAGAGTATGAACTGCAAAGAGGTAGTGTCTAGGTGGAGATTACAGTACCAAAATACCAGCACAGTGCAAAGCTAGTGACTAAAAACTCTGCAGTACACTTTGGAGGTACAAGAAATGCCTGGCCAGTAGGATCCCAGCCTGCAAGACTCTGCTGATGTACAAACCAAAACCATGCAATGCTGGGGCTACGTTACCTGGATGGCATTGCCAATTGGGGCCCCAGGGGCCCCCTCTGTGTTGGGTTTGGAAACAGCGGGTGGCACGATGCATGGCCCCAGGGGCTGGGAAGCAGGTGGGTAGCCACTCTGCAGCACTGGCTGCCCTGCAGGGAGGTGCAGAGGCTGGAAGTTGGGTGCACCCATGGGTGCTGCTGGACCTGTAGGCTGCTGCATCTGAGACTGCGGATCCACCAGCGGGTTCATGATGGGGGAGGTGATGGGAACCGGGGGCAGGAAGTTATCAGGGACCTGGGGAAAAAGCAAACAGTGCATTTATGCTGTTGTGTCTTCTGCAGGCAGAGCACAACACCCAGCTCTTACACTCTTCCCAACAGGCAGCAAAGTGCTCAAGCCAAGCAGAGCACTGAGCCCTCAGGATATAGAAATAACAGGGGCAGGCAATACAGGATTTCGCTCTGGCTAAACAAACCCATTCCTCTGGCTGCAGCTGCACAATAAGAAGTGCCCTGGGGCAATAATATCCTCCAGCTTTTTCAGTCCTGTGTGCTCTGCCTGCCTACACAGGGCTGGAGCAGTCTGCCCAGCCTGCCCCTGGCCACAAGAGCTGAGTACAGCCACCTCAAATCAGAGTCACTCTCCAACTCCTAAGGGCGCAAAACAGAGGTTTGGCAGACCAGCACTAACAGAAGAAGAGTTGCACTAATGAAAACTAACCCACACCTACACCTATTCTTACTATTGGGTCATTAAATTTAGTTTTTTTGTGTCTCACTTTCAAGGGCGCATTTTTATCCCTGCAGTACATAGGTCACAGCTAGCAACATGCATCAATAAAGCTTCTGGCAAACAGGTTTGCACTAAAACAGATTATGAGTGCATTGCATATTCATCTCTAAGCATCTGCCAGTCTTCACACAGGACTATTTCAGAAACATTTGGTAGAGGGAAGAAACAACAAAATGAGCTACTGGCCTCTGCTATGCATCATACAGGAAATCCAAACAAAAGAAGAGCTCCAATGGGAATACGCACATTTCTTTGGGCACGCATGGAAAAAAGGAAAGATTACAGAACCCTGAATGCTACCCTGAATGCATGGTGCCAGAATTAAGCTAGCGGTTTGGGACAGCAAGAAAAATATTTCCAATCCAGCCAAGTCAGTTATAAAAGCAATGAATCACAGCAATAAACTTTTGAGTGGTGGATAAATTCTTAATTAGGTAGAAAACAGTTGCAAATTATGCTGCAGAAATACCAGACAGTTCTTCTATTTTACAATAGCCCATGCGTGAGTAATTTTTTATTATATTATCCTAAACCACTGCCTCATACAGTGAACATAAGGGAAACACTTCTGACAGAAGTTTGTTAAATACCCAACAGAGAATGCAACAAACATGACTCCTCATTTAGAAGGGAGCCAAGCCTTGAGCCCTGGCTACGACAAATTCTGGCTGTGACACACAGAGCAGTAGCAAAAAACCTCTTTGCAGAAGTCTGCTTCTTGAGCTCTCAGGTCCAGCAGTTACCCTCACTGACAACTTTTCCTCCTTCTACTTAAAGAGCCTGAAGCCCCAAATGGCAGCATGCCATCTGCTATGCAACAAACATCCCAGCACTGGGGCAGTCAGGAGCACACAAAGCATCCCCCATCTGTCCTCCAAAAGCTTCTTAATCTTGAACTGCAGAGACCAAAATCCAAAGGGTAAGGGACACTTCTGCCTTCACCTTTACCCAGACCTTACTGTTGTCTGCTCCAACTTTTTTTTTTTACTCCCCACACTTTACAGACTCCAGACTGACTCTTGCTTCCCAAATGCACCAGCCTTAGTGAGCAGCAGATGACACTGACTGCTGTGGAGATACGCAAGACTACAGTGGCACCAGGGGATGAAAAGGCTCATTCTGCTCTGTGCCCAGTTTCTGCAGTTATTCTGTCCTACTGCAATCTAAATCTGTTTTACAAAACTACATTGTCTCCATCACAAAAATTGTCCTACCCTCAGCAGATCTCTCAGGGTCAGACCCTTAATCGGGATAAATTGCTTTCAGCTCCAGCAAAGTCAGTAATCTATAATAATTTGCATGGCCTCATCATTTCACGTAAGTATCATCTCCTGCAAAACTCATCTGCTTTACTGCAGATGAAAACAATCCAAGGTATTTTCTTCCCTCAAACCAGAATCAATGTTATTAACAACCACAACTTTAGCAAAAAAGCCAGCATCTCTTTAGAGGCTTAAATAGTTTGAGAGAGATAATGCATATTGGAGAGGCATAAAAGCTATTTCTGCTCATGAGCTGCAGCTTTTTGTTTGCTGCTAACCCTTCTTTTTCCTTCTGCCAACAAGTTTCCCATGAGCAGTTTAAGTTACTGCTTTTCAAGTGGTCAGAACTCAATTGTGTCAAGACAGGATTTCCTAGAGTACCTTCTTCTTCTTGGCAGCTCTGTTGAGGGCAGGAGGGTCGTTCCAGCCATTCTGAGGCCCTGGGACAGAAAGAAAACAGAGACTAAGTACCTCAGAGGAGGGCAGTGATGCCTTCTTGAGCTCAGCTGGGCCAGCTCCCTGCCACTGCTCTACTGGCAGGGGCTTGGCAGAGCCTGCCCTCACTTGCCTGCTCCTCTGCCTTTCACTGGGGGCCAGAACAGCTCCTGAGCCAGCCAGAGCCTCCCAACACCCCAGCCATCAGACCCTCTGGGCTCTGCGCCCACTGCACAGGTTTGGCATCCTGACTAACTGTTTTCAAGTTTTACAGAAGTTGATTAATTTTAATCCTATTTATGATTAACTTTTTCTTCTCTTGTAGGAAAAAAAATTTTGAGCAGATACACACTCTGAAAAGGCAGGCAGCTGCCTACCATGCCCAAAATACAGCTCTGCTACAGACTGTATATGTGAAGACAGCTTCAGTTACCAGTGAAAGTTTCTTTCATCTGTATCACATGAAAAGAAATGAGAACCCGTTTTGAATTCCCCCCCCCCATGATCACCATAACATTATTATAAACATCAATCAGCAGCAGAGATGTCAGAAACTATGGGTGAATAAGAATACCATTAAGCTACATCTGTTTCGCAAGAGCTGCTGCAGTGATTGTGTACTGTGATGGATTTATACGTGACAGTTAAAACACATTCCCCAGCAACACAGAAAGAAGAGGCATAAGAGGCAACAGGAGCCTTAAACATTTCAAGGCCAGATTCACACAGTCACCCTGGAGACACAAAAGAGCCCTAAAACCAGGTTTCCCCTGCCAGCTACAGCATGTTTATGGTGCTTTGTGACCCAAAAAGCTGAGCAGAGCTGCTGGAGTAAGGTGACAAAATCTAGCATTTTGCACCAAGGGCAATTTGTTTACAACTAGAAGCAGCACAGAGGATGTCTGAGCAGATTCAGTCTGAGTCTGGGATGTCGTTCTGTACCAAACCATCTGCTCTTCCAAGAAAGCACACTCCATGCAGCTGCATGATTTCTGAACCAAAGATCATGTTAGTGCATTAGAAATAGTTCCCCATCTCATCACAGAGGACATGTAATTGGAACCACAGCACTGTAACTCAGTATTACTGTGGCCTGAGTAATCAGAATTTATTGCACAAAGCCACAAAAAGCAAACAAAACCAAGTCCCTGCTCAATGGACTTTTTCACCACAGTGTTTTCACTTAGCAGATGATTAATTCACCTTAGACAGCAGAGCTTAACATCACTGCAGAATTTGCTCAATTTATCTGAAATTTCATTTGCTCCTAAGTTTTTGTTAAATAAATTCCTCATCCAGAGCATGTTAAAGGGGTAAATGGAAAGCAATTTAAAACCCCTTTCATGTCTGCTTTCTCTTTAACCAAAGGCAGTGCCATCTTCTGACAGCCATGTGCCCCAGGGCCTCCTCTGTTCCTCCCTATCCAGAAAATCCCAGAGTATTTCTGATATAGGAAGTCTAACTTATGCAGTGCTGACAGTAGCAACATGTTAAGAAAGTCTGAGGCTATTACTGCTGTTAATTTGCTTTAATTTGGAATTTGGAGTAATTTGCTTTAAAAAATGAAAAGCCAGCATTTGTTTCTGTGGTTAAAAACTCCAGATATGTTGTTATCGGTTTTAATTAAGGAATTAAAAATTGATTTGATTAAAGTCTAATTGGCAAACAGCATGGCACTTGATGTTCTCTGAAGAACATATGCATTATTGATGTCTGCTCAGTTAATTTCATGTAGTGGCTGTAATTATTTTCAGGTTAGGTAGTACCTAGTTCACCTGCGAAGGGAGGGGCCTGGTCTTGAGTTGGTAGGCTTTCTGCAGATAAAATGAAAAGAGAACTAAAAAATTATTTTCTTCAAAGATAATAAAACAAATGGTCTGTATTTTTTGATTAGCAGTTTAGTTTCAATAATCACAAGAAGTCAGGAGAAAAAACAACTAACCTAATTACAATGCCAGTTTAGAGACAAGTTATTTGTCCACACCACCCTGTGGAATTGCTTTTGTATGCCTTCCCTGAAAACAAGCCTGTTGCTCTTTCCATGCAGTAAATCAGTGTTTCTAGTTGTTTCTAACAAGTGTTGCAGAGTCCTGTCCCACTTTATCTCTTCCAGTGTTCTCATTTTCTATTCCTACCAGCCAGCACAGCTAACAGACCACTTAGCAACAATCTTCTCACCATCACTTTACCATTCCAGAAAGCTTTTCAGGAGATGCTTAAAGCACTTGACTTCAAGGTGGACATCAAGTACTTTCAAATCTTATAGCTTTCAAATATTACTCAAATCAAGGTACACTCTCAACTGCATCCAGCCCAGCAAAAAAAAGTATGTTCACACAGCAGCTTTACACCCATGCGAAAAGACATGTTGCCTGCTCAGACTAAGCAACCAATCCAAATGGCAAAACACAGTCAATAAAGTCTTCGCCATTTCAAAGAGAAGAGGAATTTCAGGGTGAGAGAACTCCTGTCCCTGGGGTTGGTCTGATGCACTTGTAATTCTGGTGCAAACCCTTCCCTTAGCTCAGAATTGCTCTATCACAATTAAAACTCCCTTGAAAGCAAGTTCAAAGATCACAAAACAAAGTGAGGTAGGTTGAAAATGAAATTAGATGTAGGCTTTTCTTGCTTAATGGAGCTCCAAGCACAGCTTAACATACTGATGTTATATACATTTTCAAAAACCAGAAGATATTTATAGAATTGTTTCAAGTGCATCTTTAAATCCAAGCCAATTCAAGGGTCAGGTGCTTTTTAAGACTTCAAATTTGAGATCTCTTTTCCTTCTGTCCTTACCCCCGCCTTTAAATGAATCATATTTGCAAAGTGAAACATGATCTTCCCAGATTAGATCATCACCACACATAAAAGCACACCACTTCAAAGCCAAGATCAGCATCAGTATAAACTCTGCACTGGAACATTCAGAATTACAGGTGAGATCTAATTCTGGTTGCAGATTTCTGTGGTTCTTTGGGATCTCATGCCAATGTGTCCTTCACTAAACAATGCAGCTACTCTAGAAAATATGTTGATGGTTAAGCATATTAAGCATGCACACTGTCATTTCTGCAAGGTTTTTTTCCTTCTTGTTTATATGTTTTTTGAAAGGTGTAATCTAAAAATTGGAAGAGGACAGAGTGCGCTCTTCAGATACTGCTTACCTTTTTTCCCCTAGTTCTCCAGCTACAGGCAGCAGTTGCATGCCAGCAGCCCATACATGAGCCACCTGGCCTCGGCACCTCACCATGCCCTGGAGTCCACCTCTGCATAGGTGACATAGACAGTAGTCTAACACATCTTGCCTATGTTGATTACTCAATTTTACAAATTGACCAGTGTTTTCATTAATGTGCCTAATTTCTATTGTCCAGAGTACAGAGCTTCACCCGCTCTGAACACGCCACGTAGACTATGTCACTTCACTGTTAATGCAGGAAACTTAACAAGTGACAGATCTGAAGTGCCTGCCAGCAATGCAAATAGAGTAGTAAAATGGATAAAAAGGAACAATTTTCTTGTTCCTTGCATTTATGTGCAGGTGCAGAAGCTACACTCTCTGCATTATAAAGTGCTGCTTCACATCCCAGGCCTAGAACCCTATCCAACACCTCTTCCTCTGTCCAATTCAGTAATTCCTCTGTCTTAAGAGATACAAGTTTGACATGTCCTGTAACATGGGGTCAGGAGAGGTCACAGTACAGGATCTCCAAGAACAGAGAAGACAACCGAATCTGGCTGCAGGACAGAGGGAAAAGGGCTTCCACTCCCCTTGCAGCCCTGGCAGCTGCCCTACACCAGTCCTCTCTATTATTTGACAGAGCAAAAGACCATTTCTCCCCAAAATATGAGTGTGTGTGAAGGCAATGCCATGACAGGTGTGGGCTCTCAGCCTCACAGACACCAGGAGCACCTACTCATACGCAATATGCCTCTTCTGCCACTGCATCACCCCTAACTTCTTTTAAAAGAAGAAGAGCGGGAGTCACAGTGGGGTCCTTAGGGCCTGTCAGCAGAGTCAGCATCCCTGGAACATCCCTTCAAATCCTGGCTAATACTCCCTCTGCTCCCTACTTCCCAGATCCGGTCCTTGACCCTCCAGCTGGACCACCCAGATGTGAAGTATGTTTATGGCCAGGTCTAGAAAAGGACCACTCGTACTTCCTGCAGTCTGACATATGCAAAGCTGTTGTTTCATGGGCTGCTAAGTGAAGAGACAGGTTTGTTATCACAAGCGAGGTCACTGTCGCGCAGCAAACAGTTACATCCAGGCAGTCACAAGGAGACATTGTGCCCCACCTCAGTGCGAGCTCTCTCACCATGCATGCTCAAACATGCTCTTATGTACAGCCACACACACATGCTTTTGATTAACATTCAGGAAAGAAACACATAAAAGCATTTCTAAATCACTTCTGATTATCTTTTAAGGCATTCACAGCTACAGTAAATCCCATCACACTAAGTGATTAGGAAAAAAATAATGGAAGTGACCCACAGGAAAAGCTGGTTGAATACACTGCCAATCCTGGGCTTGAAATGCCGCTCACAAACCAGGGACACAGAGACAAATTACATTTGCAAAATTGTTCTGTGAGGAGAATTGAGATCATCTTCTCTGCAGCGATCAGGAAACTTGCTCATTTTTCTCCAGCCACAAAGCAGGTTTTGAGGCCAGCCTCACAACGTTAAAACTGTGCTACCATCCATCCACAGTATATGACAGGCTCATAACAAGACAGTGCTGCAGCACCCTGTCTTGGACAAGACAAAAGCTCTGTGTTTGTAGCAAGGTCTGACTCGCAAAAGACAGGCAACTGCTCAGCAAGTGCTCACTGTAGCAACATAGCTGTATCATTGCCAGATGCACAGGGAAGATGTGTTTTAGAAATGCTTTGAATTAACCTCTAAGCACAAGCAAACTTTGTACTGAGCATTCACAAGGAAAAGGTGCACAAAAGGAGTGAGTAATAAAGCAAAACCCTCCCCCCCCTGTCTGCCCCCTCCATGTCCAAGTGCAGACCTGTTCTCTGGGATGCAGGAAGGTCACTGGTTGCAGGCAGAGTACCTGTTGGTCCAGTAGGTAATGCATAAGCCACAGAAGTTGCTGGATGTCCTGGCCTGCCATGCTGAAAGGATGTGCCAGAAGGAGGAAGAGGGAAGGAAGAGACGGGATTCAGGCTCGTTGGGGAGGGTTGAGGCTGCCCAGGGTACAGTGTGGAGGGCATGGAGTTGGTAGGGGCAAAAGGCAGGTAGGGAGGGGTGGTGTTAAGGGCAGGGTTCAGGTAAGAGGCTGAAGCAGGGACAGTGATAGGCTGCTGAGGATGATAGACAGCTGGTCCCCCTGTTCCACAAGAATACTGCTGTGTGGCCTGATATGCTACAAACAGGGAGAAAAGACATTCAGTCAGTGAGTTCATAACAGAGGAGCAGGTTTCATCTGCCTCTGCTTCCTTCTCCATCTGACTCACCTCTTTTCCTGCCCCTTCCCCCTCAAACCACTTAACTGCCCGGCCAAATCCTGGCTCCTACAACTCTGCCTGAGCTTGCAGGACTGCTCAAAACCTCAGCATGCCACTGGAGCAGGGAGTCTGACGAAAGACTGCCTTGGCTGTAAGGACTCCCATTTTCCCCCACAGACTCTCCTGCCCAGAGCCACCATGCCACTTGGAGTGGGGCTGGGACACCATAGATGCTGCTCCTGAGGCTGTTTTCTGGACCACCGCAATCCTCATGGTGCCTCTCAGGGAAGGGAAAACCCTGCTCCAGGTTTGCACAAAGGGAAAGCCGATCCCAAGGAAGTGAACAGCAGTCTCTGGAAGTGAATGCAAGCTTTCAGCCTTTCACTGTGGGCCCTGCAGCTTAACTTCCCTGCTTCTTCTCTGCCCACCTATGCCCATTTTTTCCTCCCTCGTGCCTGTACTGTCAGTCCCCTGCTTTGAGTGTCAGCACTCTGCCCCCTTCCTCACTCACCTCTACTATGGCCCTTGTCTCCTCATCCCCTTTCTCATCTTCATGGAGTCCCAATGAGAACTGGATGGCCCAGGTGCACACAGATGAGTTGGGTCCCTCTTTGCCAGGCCCATGCTACTTTTTCAGGACTCACACTGGGGGCTTTCTGACCCCAGCACACCCCTGGGAAAGGCCAGCTAGGGAGTGAGCCTAAGACCCATGGGCAGACACTTTCTCAGCAGAGGAGACAGTGCCTGACAGAAGGTGCCTGATGTCTGGACCCCACCATCCTCAGATGTCATCTCAGGAGCTCCTCCCCCCTACCCAAGAAATGTGGGACCGCCTTGGTCTGAACCTTCCCAACCCCAAGGAGGGGACTGGCTATCCCCAAGTAAATATGGCCTCATCACTTGGCTGGCCAACCTGGATGGGAGAGAGAGGGAAACAGCTGCTACTCACTCTGCGGGTATGTTGGCCGGGCCCCTGCTTGTGAGTACATGCTGTAATTGGAAGATGTGGCTTGCTGTGGTGGCATGTTGGGGTTAACAGCACCTGGCATGATAAACCCCGGAGGAGGTGGGTTGTCTCCCTGTAAAAAGATTGCAGGAAAATGGGTAGGGGGAGATAGGATTTAGTCAGCAATGGTAATGCAGTACTGAAGCAAAACTTCAACAAAATGATCTGCTCACATTTCAAGGCCTGAAACCACATTCCCTGAAAGAGCCACCAGCACAGGGTCAAATGCCTCCAACCACCCTAGTGCCTTACAGGGCCCAGTGTAATACTGAAAGCACAGCCTGTATGTGCAGGGACTTCAGCAGCAGCACAGCACATACATACCTTCCCGCACAAGGAACAGGTTCTTGCCAGTGCTGCCTGTTATTCAGGCAGTCTGAGAGCATCCTGCCATCCACTGTTTTCAACTAAACAACTTAAATGTTAACTCTGAAGCTTCTAATTTCCATGGTAAAGAGGGAAAGGAAAAATATCACCACACTTCAAATATTCCAGTGTGGGCAAGGGCTTGGAGGGCTCAGGTTCCCAGGTTCCTGAGCTCCCACTCAAGGCTTTCCAGAGCCACTCATCTGAGCATTGGTGGGGAAAGAAAAATAAAGTAACATGAGACACAGAGGAGCAAAATGAGCGTGCACATGGAAGCTGCTCCTTCCACTTATCCATACCAGACTGTGTCAAGCACACAGACTACACCAGAGGACATACTGGGGTGCAGCAGGGGCTCAGAGAGGAATAATGAATGTTATACCTGTGTGTCAGAGGGACAGCCTGCAGGAGGATGGCTGGGAAGGGCAGTAGGAGTTTTGTTACTCCAGGTAGTGACAGTAGGGGCAATTCTAACCTGAATTGAACAAAGAAATACCAATCATGGAAAACAAAACAATAAAAAAGCCTAAAGGGTTTTGCAAAACGAAATGCAAAGAAGTGAACACAAATTTTGCATGCTGGCACTTGTAACAGCCATAAAATCTCAGAGGAAGAAGGAAAAGTGCATTCAAGACAGACAAAAATTACTGCACACTGGAGCCAAAGTGAATTGCAGAGTGAAGACAAAGCACAGTGGAGATGCAGCTACAACAAACTGTGGAGCAAGTGCAGTGTTACATGTGCCAGTGAGACAGGTCTGCCTCTTTCACCACATTTTCCTGTTGCAGAAGCTCCCTGCAGGCTACTGCATGACATTGAGCATCACTAACCACAGCTGGAAGTCCCAAGTTCCATGTTAAATTCAAACATACTGCCTCACACAAAAGCAGTGTGTTTAAATCGAGCTTAAGAGGAATTGAAAAAGGTTAAAACCTGATATTCAGCTCTTGCACATGCACAAACATACATCTTAATGCTGATTGCTTGTCAGCCAGTCTCCCAGTTACTTTCCTCTGCCTTCCTTCTTTGCCACTCCAAACCCCTTCAGTTCCATACAACCACTACTACCTTTCTGATGGCACAGAAACCAAGAACCTCCTATGCCTGTGACCTACCTGAGCAAGAAGTGGGTGTGCTGCCCAGAAGTGGCATGCAGAGCCAGGGTCAGGAGTCCAACACCCCACCTGAGCACAGGCAGAGGGAAGGCTGCAGCCCTAAGTCCTGGCTGGCTCAGCTGGCTTCAGTCTATTGGTCTCTAACCCCGCACAGTACTGGGCTAATGGTGCAGTCAGCTGTACAACCACCCCTGCTAATGTCTGCATAACTTATCACCAGAGTCATCTAAAAAACTTTTCCATTCCCCTTTCACGCCTGGTTTCTTCAGATGAAAAAGAGGGTTCAAAAACCTATGCTGAAAGGAAAACCAAGTTTTAACTACACGTTCCTATTTGGGACAGCAATTAAAAAGGCTGCCTCAAGCTTGAACAAGCCCTGTTGTCATGATTTCAGATGGGATAGAGCTGACTTTCTTACTAACAGCTGGTATACTGCTATGTTTTGTATTTGTGATAAGAATAGCGTTGACAATATGCTGGTGGTTTTGGTTGTTGCTTAAGCAGTCAAGGCATTTTCTGCTTTTCATACTGCCCCACCAGTGAGTAGGCTGGGAGTGCACAAAAAAGTTGTGAGGAGACACAGCTGGGATAGCTGACCCCAACTGACCAAAGAGATATTCCATACTATATGACATCATGCTCAGTATATAAAGCTGGGGGAAGAAGGAAGGGGAGTAGTGATGATGTTTTGTCTTCCCAAGTAACTGTTAAGCATGATGGAGCCCTGCTTTCCTCGACATGGCTGAACACTTGCTTGCCAATGGGAAGTAGTAAATGAATTCCTTGTTTTGCATTGCTTGTGTACACAGCTTTTGCTTTACCTATTAAACTGTCTTTATCTCAACTCCCAAGTTTTCTCACTTTTATTCTTGTGATTCTCCCCCCAATCCACCAGGGGGCGTTGTGAGTGAGCAGCTGCAAGATGCTTTGTTGCCAGCTGGGGTTAAACCATAACACCTATGTGCACGCTTTCTTAAAAGGAAGTCAAACAAAACAAGTATCCTAAGATTCAAATATGTAATTTTTTTCCGTTCTGGTCCATTGGCATACTGCTGGGCACCCTTCTGACATGGCACCTGTCCCTTTCAAGCCCTTCCTGCTGAGCACGAGCTCCCTGGAAAGCCAAGAACACACAGGGTAAGTCACTCACAGTGTGCTTGTGGGGGGGTTGTGATAAACCCAACCTTTTATTAATGAGCAGGGCTTGCTTCAATAATAGCCTGAGGGTTTCCTGAAACAGTAGGAGTAAGAGGAAACTCTGGTTTAAAAAGCATTGCTAAGACCACGCCATCTAGAGGACAGCTGCTGTTTTCCACAGCCAAATGGGAAATGCTAAGCACTGCTTCTCAAGGCAATTCATTGGTTATGAGGAGTAAGGTCAAAGACACAGGAAAGAATAGTAGAGTTAATTATTGATAATGATGCATTTAAAATCGTATGCAACGGCATTAGCAAGGTAGTCTTGTATGAACAGGATGAAGGCTTTGTCCCTTCTGAAATCTACCTTGTTAACACTCTGGAAAGAAGGTGAAGGCACACACAATTGTTGACATCAAGAAGGAGAGAACGAAGCCCAACTCCGCCTCCCCTCCCAGTTTTCAGCCCTCCTGCCTTCCTGCCCCCATTTATCTGGCAGGCAGTGCTTGAAGGGCAGCACTGTCAGAGACATGCCTCTGCTTGTGCCAATCTCCTCTGTGTAAGGAGAACACCTGCAGCACCAATGCAGCTCCACTCTCAGAAAAGCCCAGCCCAGGGCCCCTGTGTAAAGCAGGGCCAGATGAGCTCCAGCACAGTGCTGTGTGAATTAGGGACTTGGCAATGCTCTTTAAGCATGCACACAGCCAGGGCTGCCCACCGCACCACACTCTGGTGACGGCCAACATGGTCTGATGTAGTGGCATCCTCAGGCTAGAGATAAAACCAGGGCATCTGCCTCCACCATTTCTCCTCTTCCTCCCTGCACAGCCCCCAGCTCCCTTATTAGTCCCATACTCACCGTGTCTTTCTTCTTGCACAGCTCACTCTCAGCCCAGGCCTGCCTTCCTGCTCCTGTCTCACACCCTGCCCATGCTACCTATGCCCCCTTACACCTGGCTGAGAAGGTGTTTTCATAGTAGGCTGTACCCACAACTGCCAAAACATGCCCTCAGTTTGCTATTGCCACTGCTCAGCAACTTCTGCAGCCAACATCAGAGCTGAGGTGGGGGAAGAAAATAATCAGCCCCAGAAAAGGTGAGCAGCATGAGCAACCCCCAAGGCCTGCTGGGATGAGACAACATCAGGGACTATGACAGCAAGCACAAAAATCCTGCACTGCTTTCCCACGCAGTCATTCCTGGCACTGAAGCACATTTTCAAACAAAGGGGGAAAACATCTAATCTTCAAAAGCAGGTTACTTGACAAGGTGTTTAATGGATGTTTCCAGATGAGGAGTAAAGGAGGCGTCTGTACTGACTGAAAAGCAGCACCAATGACTTTTACCACAAGGCTCTTGGCAGAGGTATGTCATACAGCCCCAGCTCAGATCAACAGAAAGGAAAAAAAAGAAATCCTCTATCCCATCACTCTCTAGAACTCAAGCACCACGTCCCTCCCTGACTGCCAAAACCATTTACCTGTTGGTAATACTGCTGGGCTGGGACCTGGGGCCCTTGCACCTGTCCAGCCATGGGGCCAGCTCGTCCTTTGGGCATGGGCTGTCTCTCATACGGTGCCTTGAGGGCCTCCTGTCCCACTGGAAGCTCCCCCTGGGCTCTGCAAAGCCTGTCCCGTAACAGCACGATGCTTGGCTGTGAGAAAAGGACAGCAAAGGAAGGTTAGCTGCACTGCCTGTCACCCAGTGCATCACACCAAGAGGCTGATTGGCCACACACTGATAAATGCTCTCTCAGAAGCCTGCTCTGCTTTATTTCACTGGAGTGAATCTTTTCTGCATGAGACATGGGGCCAATGGAACTGCCTTACATGTGCCTGCCACCCATCTTGGGCTGCATCATTCCCAAGCCAGCTTGTCTACAAATACCAGCTGACGGAAGGATGAGAAAACACAAGAAAACAACCAACCAAGTATCAAGGTACATGTTTCACTGTGTCTCTGGCTGCAGGAGGGACAGCTGCCCCTTTGGCAGCCATTGGCTGCAAGGACAATGGTGTGAAACAAAGAGGGAGAAGAACAAGGCCCCGTACTTCTGGCCAGCTCAGTGAGGCCAACACAGGGAGAGGTGCATTTCAAATAGCAGTCCTGCGGGCTAACTGCACCATGCAGAGACCTTTGCTTGAAGTATACCTGTTCACGCAGAGAGAGGGAGTAAAAAACCTGAAGGCTCCATACCTGGTTAGTGTTCACAGGGAGGAAGGTCAAAGCGGCAGCAATACTGCCCTGGGCAGCCAGGAGGCTGGCATACTGGCTCATCTTCTCGGCCAAAAGGGCCCCCACAGCATTAGGGTCCACATCCTGGGTGATCTGCACAGCTTTGCGCAGGATTACTACTTTCTCTATTAAATCCTGGAAGATCAGGGGGAAAAAAAAAAACAAACCACAAATGAGAACAACAGGGCGAAGTAGCCCCTGGCTAGTGACTGTTGTGGATGGCTGTTTCTCAGAGCAGCCCTGCAGAACCCCTCTCACCCAACAGGAAGCCCAAGCCAAGTGCAGATTTCCTGGACAGTTACAGCTGCACCAAAGGCACAACTTTTCTAGCATGTGAGACAAGACAACAGAACAGCAACGGGCAACTGCGCACCAAGTGGCTTCTAACAGTAAAGCCAGCAGTGCATTGGGCACAGTTTAAAGACAAAAGAACTGCTTTTATTAAATAAGATTACAGGGCCCTATCAGCACTGAGCGTGTCCACTGAAACAGTATGCATTCATAAAAATATCTAGTATGGGCAATGAGAGTGAACAGAAAAGATGTCCATCACCACTATTAGTGCTGGGGTGCCACACATTTGTTTGCAGCATTTTAGTAAGTCAGTTCTTAACCATCTTAATCAAAAGGATCCAACAATTTCCTTGGGAAAGTTGTCCATAGCTATCTCGTTGTTACTGCAAAGACAGTTTTCCTGATATTCACCAGGAATACTCCATGTCTTGCTTTTCTTGAACATCCCCAAATACAAGAGCTGGTGGTCTTGGTTGGGTTTCCTCCTAGTGATAAGTTACAGGAACATTTTCTCATGTTTTTCTTACTCTCACTGTATTATATTGGAAGGTACTACAAATATTCATTTGCCAATATTAATATGCAATCATCGTCTTTAAAATCTTCTAACAGATTTAATGACAGCATATCACACACAGGATTTCAACCATACACCACTCATAAGAACTGCTTACTGACTGTTCAATAATAGATTTGTTTTTCCCAATAAATCAACACTTCAAAAAAGGCAATTAAAAAATAAAATCAAGATAACCAACAGCTTCTACAACTTTCAGCAATTCCCTATTATAAGCAGACTAATTAGGACTCCAACAATACTTTTCTATTTTAGTCTCCGAGAGAGCAAGGCAATGCAATCAAGACACAAATTCAAACTGAAGGTAAATCTGTAAACAAAGCCCTCACAATCAAGAGACTGGAAAGGAATTCTGATAATTCAAACTTGGAGAGGGTTAATAATGTGAAGCAAAACTCACATATACTCCAGGTCCTCCAATTAACTAAATAGATTTACAGCACTGCTAGGTAACATTCATTTAAGTACTTTTAAAACTGGTCCTTCAAAGGCCCTGAAGAGATGGAAGAAACTAAGATTACAGTATAAAAGAAATTATTCCATAACTGCTTCATCTTACTGTCATCAATCCTATTCCCCCAAGATATTTGCTCTATGGCACATATTTCACTGCTGGAAACTGAACCCTGTATGTGCAACTCCCTAGAAAAAACTCTCATGAGAACCTTCCTGCAGTTTTCTCTCAAGATTTAACTCTAATTTTTTAGACTTCTTCCCCTGAATATCCAAGCCATCTCTTCCAAAAGCAAAAACGTTCCCTACTGCAAAAGATGCAAACATTCAAAGCCCCTTCTTTACCAAAACACGCTAATCCCTACAACTACCTTTTTACACAAGAAGCATATTAGCACAACTACCCAAAGAATAGAGCAGACATGAGGGCCACTGTGCTTCACATCACATTTTCCAATATCATATGTGTTATTTCTGCAAAAGCCACCCATTCCAGAATGAAAAGGCTTGAAGCCTGAGATACACGCAGCTATCAGACAGCAAAGCTCTACCCTAGATCATTTGATTTAAGCACCAAATGATTGTAGTGTTACTTCCAACATTTTCCTTAACCAAATTACCAACCTGAAGGGACAATGGGCTGTTTCCGTCCTGAGCTTTGGTCCAGCAAGCAACAAGTTTTTCCACATTGCCGGCACAAATGTAACAGAGACATGCCTGTGTCTGCAGAAGGTTGTCCCCCTCACTCTCCAGCCTGTTACCCAGGAGATCTAGGAAAAATATGAACAAAGATGATGCTAGTGAATCCCTTCAGTGATCCCTGTATCACTGCCAAGGCTGGGGAAGCCTGCAACATCTCTTCTGTCTCTGCTCAGCGCAGTGAGAAGGGATATTGACTCTGGGCTCCATTGTTAGGGACATACTCCAGTGTCCAGCAGAGATTATCTCATGGGAGCCCAGGGCACTTCAGAGACAGTTAATGTCATGGCAGCAAGGACTTGTCAAATGCCTGAAAATCTGAGACATGTCACAGGGGACAGTCCACCTGCTGACATGACAAAGGACAAGAGGCCAGGGTTCAATTCTCCCCTCCACTGCCCACTTTTTGCAGTCCCTTATTTCAGGAGTGTGACCCAAGCATGCAACCAGCCAAGGAACTGTGAGCAACAGAGTTGTGATACTGCTCTGGGCCTATGTGTGCTGAAGTGAGTCATACAGCTCGCTAGACACCATGGCTGACATCTGAGGGGCACAGGGGTGTCAGACACACAGCTATTGCCAATATAACTTCCCTATGGGTTAAAGCCAGGCAGCTGTCTGCCACGCAGCACACGAGGGCAGGCATGCTCACTGCCTGTGAAAAAGGACTCCTTCCCAGAAGTCAAAATTGCTCTTGGGAAAGAAGAGCAAAGCACTTCCACTTGTGTCCCATGCCCAAACACTCCAAGACACTGGTCCCTTGGCTGAAACACCTGTCACATCAACATCACTGTTTGCCATCTAGAAACAGTAGGAGACCAGCAGCTGTGCACTACACAGGCGATGTCAGGATGCTACTGCTCACAAGGGTGTGGGTTCTGCACCCAGGTAATCAGGGAACATACTGAGAACACAGCACCCCAGAGGTTCCTCCTCCTCTGCAACAGGACTGAAGAACTACATTATCCATCAAAGAAGCTAGTGAGGCATTACAATCATTTACTGGAAGGAAAACAACCATGGCAAAGTGTAGTTTTGCTGTAAGTGGAATAAATGACATCCAGTTTGTAAAGTGTCCTTACTGCAAAGGGCTGCAAATTCATCTGGCCTAGCGTAAGTGAGCACAGCAGCCAAAGCCTCTCTCCAATTCTGCAGATCACAAGACTCCACAATCTCTTTCCAGTTCTTCGTTACCACTGCAGTGATGAGCTAGACCAGGAGAGAGAACACAGTTAAGATCTTGGTAGGACTTCCTTTGTTTTTTAGGATACAGTATAATTTGTATCTATTCAAGTGTACTTATCCCCACTGTATCCAGGGTCACAGCAGATACTGCACTGCAACTCAACAGCTGCACAAGAGTATATTTTACTTCAAAAAGAGCTCAGTAAAAAAAATAATCACAAAACAGACTCAGATAACACAGACACATCAATTATTCTTACCACAAAACATGCAAGAAAAGAATGCACAAATCTCCGCAAGCTGGGATTGCTACAGATGGTTTTCAGAACTCTTTTTGCAGACAAAGATAACATACGAAGTATTTAGCTACAAATCTTCTACACAATGCCTAGCAAGGGGTTTGAATTTGGTTTGTCAAACTGTTTCATTTGGCTTTAAGCTCTTGGCCTCAGGCTGACCAGTGAGGGACAGTTGAAAAAAGCTGCTCGAAGGAAGAAGTCGGCAGCCATATCAACCTGAGCTGGCTGCAGTATCCCTACCCTGCACCCACACACACAGGCTATCTGTCCACAAGCCCTCAGAACGAAATTCCAGTTTCTTCTGTCTCAAACTCTGCTTTTGGTTATTTTGCTTCAGACAAAAGACAGACTCAGCAGCTGCACTGCTATTTAGTGAACAAAGCCCTTGTAGTGCCAAGACTTCAAGCTCAGAAACAGCTGAACAAGCAGTAAGTATGTAGTTTGGGAAGAGAAAAGACACACACACCTGAACAACAAATGCAAGGTCCTAACGTCAACACTCACTTGTTAGCACAGGTACAGATAACTAGTCAGCTCTCCATAAAAATACCTTTTCCAAAAGGATAAACTGCAGTGAAGAAGTTTCCCCCCACACTACAAAATTCTCTTTCCTCTGATTAGGACAGAGGAAGAAAGGAGCTGGGGGTGGGGGAAGAAGCCCTGCAGAGTTAATAGTTGAGATTTTCCTCTTTTGACCTGTCCACTACTAGAAATACAAATTGTTCCCATCTCAAGCTGGATCACAGGCAATGACCAGCAAAATCCCAGTTACAGACCCTAGCCTGTGGTGCTGCATGCCCTAACTCCCCAAGTGACTGTGCTTTGTGGCCTTCAGCCCTGCTCCAGGAAAGCACTTAAGCATATGGCCATTTCGTAAACTGCCTCCTTCTACTGTATAAAATGCCCTTCTTGGACAGTGTTCTGCTAAAAAGTGACCACGAGCAACTTTCTCCCCTCCTCTAAAGGTGGTGATCCTTGCCAAACCAATTGTCCTGTGCTCTTTTAAGGCCACTTCTCCTATTTCACCCTGCTGCTGCTACTTTCTCATGTCAGTAGTAAAGAAAGATTTGAATGAGCAGCATCAGCAATCCCTAGCATTGCAAAAAGCTGAAAAGAATAAAAACCAGCTGGCCATAACATGCTGTCTCCTAGACAAAGGGTGATTGTTCTGCCCTAGGCATACTTGGCTCTCTTCTGTGCATGCAGTGAAACAAAGCACTGGCAAAATCTGCAAGACTGATCACTGGCAGAAATCAACAAAATACTGCTGGCACTGAGCATGGGTCACGTACCACTCTTGAAAAATGTGACAGGATAACAGATTGAAATGGGCACTGCTTAAGATATTTATCTTCATCAGTGAGAATCTACTAGTGAACAGGCAACTCAGACACTGGAGACAAGGTAAAGAATACTCTTCTTATGTATTGATATCCAGGTAGTGTGCCTCTTCTCTCCTTACCAATGCATTAAAAAAAAAAACAGAAATCCTTCTGCTCTGAGAACTTGTGCCCATCTTGAATACTTATTAGCTTCTCACAGAAAAACCTATGAAATGGCAAGAAAACTGTTAAGGTTAAAAAGGGAGTTGCTAAAGGCCTACACATCCATGTTGTTTCTTAACTGAAAAAACATACCCTGGTAATTTTGCTCTGCATCTTAGCAAAGTACTTTTCCTGTGTCCTAGAAAGCAGCTCTTGTCCACCTGCGATGGCCAAGATAATGGCGTCAGCCATCCGGTTATCGTGCAAGCAAAGATTTACTGCACTCTCAAAGTTACCCGTCAGCAAAGCCTGGGTAATCAAACCGTCCACATCTGCAACAAGAGAGAAGTACGTTTTAAACGATGGCACAAAGGTCACTTAAATATGCAACAGCAAGTGATTCTGTCCAACTGTACAATGCTGCAAGAAGTTCTCTGCAAACCAGCCTGCTCCAAGGAGGTGCTTACAGGGATGCTCAAGTTCATCTCCAGTCTCAAACACACTACGGTCACAGCCACATCAGGTGGGGGCACTTTCAAGCATCACTTACCTTGCTGCAAAGCAAGATGCTAGTAAATGCTAGCAGCAAGATGCTAGAGGTCCAAATGACCTCTAAAACAACTACTCTGCATACAGTGCCAGAAACAAAGTCAAACCTAGACAAGAGTCAATGGCTTCTGTGTTATTCAAAATCCCCTGAGAGTTTCTGTACAAACAGCAATGTTAACACTTCATGCCTGATCAGATATATCAGGTTCTTTTATATCAGAAATCACTCAGAGTAGCTGCATTTCAGTGATGAGATATATGAATGCTGTATACTTCCTTTCCTTCCCTAAAGAAGCTATATTTTCAAGTGCCTCGAGAGTGCTGTGAAATGAATGGAGTTAGAGGCAAGTCATGATAATCCTTCACAATCTGTGCAGAAATTGCCTTCTCACTGGAAGAGCAGTATCAACACCAGTATTTATGAATATCAGCACATACAATGAAATCGATATCAAGGTTTTTTTTTTTTTTACCTCCACTAACAGAGATGTTGAATGTCTTCTTTGCAGATCCCAAATCTTCAGTTTCTTGTTTATGGTCCTTCACCCTCTAAGAGAAAAGAAAAGCATAATTTTTGCAATTATGTAAGCGCTTGGAATATATACACACATTTAAAGAAAATACAGCTCTTGCATTACAAGACAGACCTTCAGACTAGCAGTCACCCAAGAGATCATTGAGTTAGAAGGGAAAAGTATCCCTGTTATTTGTTAGAACACTGGATAATCAGGTTAGAGCACAGGACAATCAACTTCCCCTGGCGCATGCATAGTCACCTCCTAAGCAAACTGAGAAAGGCCTGGGCTTATCAAAAGGACCTCCAGTGCATGGAAACACACCATTGTAAAACCATTGCTTTGAGGGATCAGGGATCTAAAATGGATGCCCAACGGAAAAAGCACTGGAAGCCCCAGATTTCTAACCACCAGGGAAGGCTTATGCAAGCACAAGTATGCCTACCTAAAGATCACAAACACCAGCAACCAGACAGCTGGATCCTAGCTACTGACTTGCATATGCACATCCATGCCCATATACACACAACCCCCTCAAAGCAAAACAGCCACAACCACAAAATCAGAAACCCTCTCCCTTCCCTCCTCTTTCAACTTCAACCCCTACCAAGAACAGTCTACCATAATGCTACCTAGGTTTCACTTTGCTGCGCTTAGACTTTAAGCTCATCCTTTGAAAGATTCTTCACTAGGCATACACCTTAGTTTAACGGCCCTGAGAAGATAAGAGTTCAGGATTAAGTGTAGTATGCACAAAATGACAAGTAGGGTTGAAACCTTAAACTTCAGGAGGGCTAACTTTGATCGTTTTAAGGAATTGCTCAGAGAAATCCTATGGGAGAGGGCTCTAGAAGGTAGGGGGACCCAAGAAAGCCGACTGATATTTAAGCATCACTTCCTTCAAGCTCAGGATCAGTGCATCCCTAAGAGAAAGAAATCAGGCAAGGGAAGCAGGAAATCTGCATAGCTGAACAGGGAGCTTCCAAAAAAGCTCAAGTGGAAGAAGGGCGTTCACAGTACGTGGAAGAGGCTTGCTTGGGGCAAGTATAAGAATGCTGTCAGGGTATGCAGGGATGAAATGAAGAAAGCCAAGGCAGCCTTTGAATTGAACCTAGCGAGGGACATCAAGGCCAATAGAAAGGGTTTCTTTAAGTATATAGGAGACAAAAGGAAAACTAGGGAAAATGTGGGCCTGCTGTTGAATGAGACAGGTGCAGTGGTGACAGATGATGCAGAGAAGGCAGAGTTGCTGAATGCCTTCTTTGCTTCTGTCCTTACTGCTCAGGCCATCCCTTGGGAGTCCCAGACTTCACGGGTAACAGAGAAAGTCTGGAGGAATGAAAATTCCCTTGAATGAAAAAGAACAAGTTAGAGATCAACTAGGTAAACTGGATAGCCACAAATCCATGGGTCCTGATGGGATGCACCCATGAGTGCTGAGGGAGCTGGCGGAAGTAATTGCTGGGCCAGGCTCCATCATCTTTGAAAGGTCCTGGAGAACAGGAAAGGTGTCTGAGGACTGGGGGAAAGCCGACGTCACACCAGTCTTCAAAAAGGACAAGAAGGATGACCCAGGAAACTACAGGCTGGTCAGCCTCACCTCCATCCCTGGAAAGATGATGGAACATCCCTGGAAATATGATGTTCTGGGCGTCATCTCCAAGCATCTGGAGGAAAAGAAGGTTATCAGAAGTAGTCAGCATGGATTCACCAAGGTGAAATCATGCCTGACTAAGCTGATAGCCTTCTATGATGGCATCACTGGATGGGTGGATGAGGGGAGGGCAGTGGATGTTGTCTACCTTGACTTCAGCAAGGCTTTTGACACTGTTGCCCACATCATCCTCACAGGCAAGCTTAGGAAGTGTGGGTTAGATGAATGGCCAGTGGGGTGGATTGAGCAGTGGCTAACAGATAGAGCTCAAAGGGTCGTGGTTAGTGGTGCAGAGTCTAGTTGGAGGTCAGTAACAAGTGGTGTTCCTCAGGGGTCAGTACTGGGTCCAGTCCTGTTCAATATATTCATCAATGAATGGGATGAAGTGGTACAGTGTACCATCAGCAAGTTTGCTGATGACACAAAACTGGGAGGGATGGCTGACATACCGTAAGGCTCTGCCGCCATGCAGCATGACCTGGACAGGCTGGAGAGTTGGGTGGGGAGGAACCTAATGAAATTCAGCACGGGCAAGTGTAGGGTCCCACACCTGGGCAGGAATAAGCCCATGCATCAGTACAGGTTAGGCACTGACCTCCTGGAAAGCAGCTCTGTGGAAAGGGACCTGGGAGTCCTGGTGGACAACAGGATGACCATGAGCCAGCAATGTGCCCTGGCGGCCAAGAGGGCCAATGGCATCCTGGGGTGCATCAAAAGGAGTGTGGCCAGCAGGT
>VZSZ01006030.1:54146-74077 GCA_013398815.1 Ibidorhyncha struthersii | reverse complement strand
CCTGGACACCGTCCTGTGCAACTGCTGTAGGTGACCCTGCTCTGGCAGGGGGTGTGGACTAGATGATCTCCAGAGGTCCCTTCCAACCCTGATCATTCTGTGAATTAAGTAAAAAATATGAACACATGCTTAATTTTCAACACAGAAGTCCAGTGTTGCCCACACAGAACTTTGCACTCAGTACAGGAGTGCTGAGCAGACAGAAGCTGCTTTTTCATAAAACTTCTCCAGGAATTAAGATAGAGAGTATTTCCTGCAAGTATCTGGATTTTCAAACAAAACCTTTCAATAATAGTAATAAAAAATAATACCAGGAGGGAAGACACTGTCCACCATCAATTTTCACAGCACAGTCTAAAAAGTGCATAAATTATCCCATGAACTGCCTCCTGTCATAAGCTAGTGTGCTCGTACATACAATGAGAGTTCAAAAGTCTGCTGAGAACACTGTGCTTATATGCTGATCAGTGAAATTTTACTTCAGAGGATGGAGAACAAGTACACAGTTGACAAAGAACATGCATTTGAGATAGGGAGACAAGCTTTATGTTTGGCTCATGAAAGGAGGCAGTGTCTGGAAAATTATTTTGCTGTCATATAATGTGCGATGTGTGTCTGGTATCAGTTGAGAACATGTTGTGACTATCACAGGAATAATGTGCCCATCCGGTCACTTTATGTGACAGCACTCCCTGGTGCATCATCAGGCCAAACTCACAAATATTTACCACCCGTGCTGGTAGGCTCAAGTCATGTTTGGCTGTGAATTCTCTCCTAGGAGACATTTGTTATAAGAGATCTAATATCTTCCTGATTGCATACAGCAAAATCTTTACACGGTCAGGTACACTTCTGCCACTACAGTGTTTAATGAATTAACAAGCAATCAAGCACCTAACCTAAGGACAGTACTCTGTTTTGGTGTCCATAGGCTGTTATATGGAGTCAACAAGTGCACCACTCCAGCATGCATGAGCCATAAACCACCATCCTCATAGACAACTGCAGGCAGGCACCAAGCACAGGGAGCATAGGTAGTTTCGGGCTAACAGCCCAAATTCTAACCCAAAACGGAGACTGAGGGAATGAGGGAGAATGAAGCAGGCCTGTTCACACAGCGATACTAGTATTTTCAGTGTTATTAATCTCGCATGGCAGATGTTGGGTCCTTAGTTCTAATTATAGATCTGTCCCTACATTTAAAACACAGGGCTGAAAACAATGCTGCTCAAATGGACAAAAATGAACAAAAGCTGTGGGATCCCAAAGGCAGACGTGGTGGAGCACAAACTGCCTGCAGTAAACCTGGCTGACTGTTACAACAAACGTTCATAAAGCAGCTAGCTACCAAAGCCCTGATACTTGCTTTTCAGGTGCAAAGGGGATGGATGGGAGTGTAATGTTGGTGGGAACAATGCAGAGAACGAATATTGCCCCTCTCCTCCAGTACCACAGCTGCATCTCTGCAAAGGGTTACACCTAGAAACAGGGCAGTAATAAGTTGACAGCTTGGTAATAATCAACCAGAGGGACAGAAGAAAGGAAGGAGGAAAGAAAGGGGGGGCATGGGAAAAGGAATGCATTAGAGTTGTGGCAACAGATTTAGTATGCGTTAGGGAAATGTCAGAGTGAAAATTACAGTAGAATAAAGTCCTTGAGTCTGGTGCCAACTGGACTGTTACAAAATGAGCTTGTTCTTCATTGCCACCAAACTCTATTCACATGATGTCTGAGGCTGATGAGAAAATCTCAAGCAACTTAGTAAGAGCCCACATTTTACTCATTCTGAATAACTTTGTGTATTTTCATGTGTCCTTAGCACTAGGAAAAGCCAACAAAATAAAATGCTCTTAACAGTAAGAAAGTAAATATACAGGAAGTGAACAGGGTTAGTCTAGAGAGCAATAGATACCTCTCCCAAGCACTGCTCCTCTGTAGCCTGGCCTTCATTCCCCTCATTTGGTACAGATTCATCAGATTCTGCAGGAGACTTCAGCAGAGAGAAGATGCCATAAAAAAAAAAGCCAGCAAGAGGAAGAAATACTTTGCGCTGCAGCTACCTTCCCACCAACAATACCCAGAACCAGACTGCAAATCACAGGAACACACTGGCAATATATGCTTGAGTATGCCAAACATTGTAAGAGGCCCTCGATTTCCTTGTTTTTTGTCATTACACAATACTTTGTGCTGTTTTCATCTTAGCTGCCTGAAAACATGCAGCAAAACTTTTCTTCCCCATATTGCAACTACAGATGATACCCGAAACGTCTACAGCACAAAAGCAATGCAATTGCCCCATTGTAGACTCAGGCCATAGCAATTACAACAAGTAACATCTGAACTGTATTTATTACTCTTGCAGGGAAATGTTATGGACCACACTCAGTCCTGCCTTTTTTTTTTTTTTTAAATCTTGGGGAAGGTGCTGCTCTTGAAGCCATCTGCCAGGCAGCAAGGCTCAGCCACACCTCACAGGCAGCACAAAGTGTCACAGTGGGCAAGACACAGGCAGCAACAAGGAGAGGTGGACGGACATCACTGAGACTCTGAACTAAAACCTGTGACTGAGCGCCCTTCATTGGGGAAGGGGGAGGATATTTGAGTGGAAAAAGGTGCCTTTTTTTTTTAAAAAAAAAAGTACCTTCATCCTATTGAATGTAGGAACTTGTCATATGCTGGGTTATTTGTGACTTACTTTGGAAAGGCTACCAAGTGCAAAGAAAAATTATTCTTCCTTTGCACATTATCATGGCATTACAAAACTAAACAGAGTTGTACACGTGTTTGCTTACCTCTCCCAAATCACCATCTGCAAGACCCTCTTTATTCAGAGTGGACACAATCTAGAAAACAACCAAGATTTAAGTAAGTGCCCTTTTATTTTAGAGAGGCATACGTCTCACTGATTTCTTGGACTGCAAAACTGGCACATGTAGCTAATGTGTTGGTTGCAGAGGAGTTAACATGAAACTAAAGCCATTTCCTTTCCCAGTTTGGCAATGGATTTACTGCTAAGCCTCCTGGCACCCCAAGCTCTGATGGAAGCAACAGCTGTTCTGTGCCTTTAAATCTTCAATTGTGAACTCAAGGGCCTCAAACCTCACTAGAACTGCTGGAAGCCACAGTAATAAAAATAGTATAAGTCAGTTTCAAGCACAGCAGGCATATCGCTGTGGGCTAGGATGTTCCACGGTAGGGAAGAGTTAAAATGCCCGGTTTTCACTGATTTGCTTTGCAAATCATGACTCCAGATTCAGTCAGGGCTCTCAAAAATGCCAATTTAATGTATAGAATTTAGAATACACACATAAAATATTTTAAATTGGCATCTGGGAGTCTGGGTTTCCTAATGCTGCTAACATTATCTACTGCTTTTAGTATTGCAGGCTATATTTTACCCTTGTAGGCTGGTTTTCACAAAAAGCTGAGCTCAAATTGCTGGAGATAGGAGATAGTTTACAATAGAAAGGAGAAATCCAGGACTTAACTTGCACGTGAGAATCACAAGTTTTAAGAAGATAAAAACAAAACATCACGTTCTTAACAGCTTATTCCAAGAAGGTGAAATCTGTGACCCTTTTTTACTTTCCTTACCCTACCAGTAACATGAAAAACAAGTTGCAGTTTAGTAAGTTTATCATCCAGATATCACAAATTTTCAGACAAGCTGTCCTGTATTGTTTCTTGACACTAAAAAACATGGATTCAACTTCAACATAGAATGCGTTGTTGAGAAACAGCTACGTGAAAACATGGCCTTGCAACTCCCCTCATCTTTTCTTCAAATACTGAAATAATGGGGTAGGCCCAGCATTTCAGGTCACTCAAGTCAGCCACACCCATTTTCCCAGCTTCTCCCCATGCACAGGGCATATCAAACCCAGAGCAACAGTGGCAGTGGGCTCCAGGCTGCATGAGGCTGCTCCACAGGACCCCTACTAAATTTCAACTGGATTTTCTAATTGAGATCTGCTTTTCAAAAACAGGATTTCCCTTGCTTGTGCTTGCCCTTGACTCATGCAACAAAAATTTAGAAGCTCAGGACAGACTGTTAGCAAAAACACGATATTCTTCTGTAATCATAAGTTTGCCCTGAAGGCCACTTAATTTGTAACCACGACATTTTTATGGACCCACTATTTGAAAAGCAAATGTTAGTTTGATACAATGAAAATGAGTCAAACATTCAAATCCACTGAATCAGAACTGAAGAAATACTAGACGGTTCCTGGGTACAGCACTGAAAGCAATAAAAAGCCAAAATGCACAGCAGGTATCCCCCTATAACACTAAGATAAGAATCTTCCTCCAACTTGGAAGAAAACGCTATACTTAAGATGTGCAAGTTGCTTCCTGGTAATCGAAATTTTGCCTTTCCAAATGTAACCAGGTTTGATCTTTGTTTTCTTTTTTTTTTCCCCCGGTAAAAATGAATGGCGTCCCATCCCAAAAAGAGGACCATTCTAGGTCTTCCAATGTAGTTAATGAAACCCTGAAGACTGCTTACATGTTCTTCAACCAGAAAGCCTAAAACCAGATCAGATTCCACAATGCTAAAGTAGAAGCATGTCACATAATAACTAAGTTATAGGAATAGCTTGAACCAACAAATATCAAAGCTTCTTGTTGGGCAAGAATTTTAGATCACCATCGGACAGTCCAACGCCACTGAAATCTGTTGCCTGCTTTGAAATTTTCACTGAACACCCATATTGCAAGATGACATAGCTAATAAAAAACCCAAACAAAGCAAACTGCTTGCTGTAAGAATTCTGAAGTTACTCATGAGTTGTTTATCCACATAAAATTTAAAGAGCAGATGGAACAAAGGAATTCATTAAATAACACAGCTATTCAAGTCAGCCATATTAAAACAGAGGCTACAGCACCATGGGTAACAGATGTATTATGGCTACTAGGAGAGCTGCAGCGCTGACAAATACTATCTGATGGGAAAACACACTGAAAATAATGTTGTGTAAGTGTTTGTTGTATTGAATAGCCTGTGGATTACTGGTAATTGCTCTTCCAGTCACACAGGTAAATGAGTACTTCAGCCATACATGGCACTGTCAACATTTCAGGCTGTACTCTGCAGATACATCCATCAGCAAAGCATTTAACACAAGCACAGCTTCCAGACACATTTACCTTCTTCCTCAGATCATCTTTCCTGTATCCCAAGAGCTCAAGGTATTTAACACGTGAATCTTGTTCAAAATTCACCTTTAAAAAACAAAAGTTAAAGAACACATTGCAATTCATAATTTTTCATTGTCTCCCTCACTGCCTTTTTACTTGACTCAGACAAATTACCCAGTGAGAGCTGTGGAGACTGAGTAATACAGAGAACTGGAAAGGTCTTCAGTGACTCAGGCACCCAATAAGGTAGGCAAAACTTCAATCTGGTTATTGTGGGTGAATAATCTACTTATCTGCTTCACTTGGAAAACTCTAAATATTTGAGCAGTGAAAAGTACATCTAAAGCTGTCCCAAAGCTTTATCCCTTCTCACCAGCTCCCTGTGCAAAGATATACTGATGGGGGATGTCAAAAAACACAGAATACTTTCCCCGAGCCCTGGCTTCTGCCATGATTTCTCACAAACCCCACAAACACCCCTGGCCCTGAGGACCCTTCTCTCTTCTAGTGGACCACCTCCAATGGCAGGGCTTATGGGCACTATTCCCAGAGCCTACACTTTTGGTTCCCAGCATCTCTTCTCCTAAAACACCACAGCGCACAGAAGGAACCATTTCTGCACTGGCTTTCTGAGTGAGTGGGGAGCTCCTGAACTACTGTTATCCTGTTACCTTTAAGAAGGCCCACACGTTTTTTTCAAAGTCAGCCTGGGCTGTGTCGATTTTCTTCTGGCAGTAGCTGACAAAGCCTTCAGACTGCACAGCCTCCTGCAGCTGGTTTGAGCGGGCCAGGAACTCCTTCTCTGTAACAACCTGGCTTAGGTAGACGTGGTAACGCTGCTGCTGCTCGATGCCTGGCTGCTGCTGAGACTTGGTGTTCTCAAATGTAACCAGCTTGCCTCCAAACTGGAATTGAGGCACACATGCAGTATGTAAACATACAAATATACACTGGAGTGTCTATGAAAAAGTATGTGCATACACATATGTACACACATGATTTTACACAGTGTATATATGCTTATGGTCCAATGGACAAACATTCCCAACAATCAACTCATGGATTTTTTTTCCTACCACCCCATATTTCTATGCAATTAAGGAGCTTGCTGGATAAGCTGGTGCACATTTAATAGATTTATGAGCACAGCTAGTCCTGTGCCTGGTTTTTCTCAGGCAAAAGACTAACTAGAAACCAAAAACTGGAGCTGTGGGTCTGTGCAGTGCCCAGCATAAATGGCGTATCTTATAAAATTGCAATGTAATTACCAAAGAAACCTACACACCATTAAATAAATGCTCAAACATGATGTCTGCCCTGCTCTTTGCAGGCTGTTTACCAGTTAAAAGCCTACTGAGAGATGGGCAGTAAGTTATGTCATCATTTGGAGATAAGTAAAATCAACAGAAGAAAAAAATTAGAAGGGGCTTATTTCATTCTATAGTTCAAAATTAATTTACACAGGCCAGTCCCATAAATGACAAAGTCAGCATTACAAAAAGCAAAAAGCCTAACAAAGAAAAAGACTGACATCTGGCTCCTGGAAAACCACGATGAATAAAGGAATAAACACCATTATAAAGTGACACATTAGTCAGTGGCTAGGCAAAAATCACTTCTCTTTGATGGGAGAATTTTGCATTTAATTTGTGCATCAGATTGTGAATAAGCAGACATACGATGCTGAAAACTGAGCAGTATTTTGGCAAAGAAATCCATTTCAAGTGGACAGGCTTCAGGAGATCCCAAAGAAATGGCCTGTAGGTCTAGCAAATAAGCCAAAGGTGGAGCCAAAGAGCAGGTGAGTCAAATCTCACAAAGAGCAGGGCATTGCCACCCTCTCACCTGGCTCCTCTGCAAATCAACCAGCCATGAAGAAGCCTAGCCATGTTGCTACAGTGACTCCTGCTACCTTGATCAGAGCTAACCAGAGTATTCTCCACCACAAAGACTCACAGAACAGCTTCAAACTGCACTCAAGTCTCAGATACTTTCCCAGTTTGGTCCCTTTTCCCCCTCCCAATGTGTACTTGTTTACTCCAAAACAAGCACTGCACATGAATAAAAGCAAAGCCCTAATCCCAAAACAGAAAGAAATAATTGCTTGGTTCTCCTTTTTTCTTTTTGCCAAGCATTTTTGTCATTCCTTTGCTGGCTTGCTGTCCCAAGCGCCCAGTCTGGAAGCTGCTGTTAGCACCTTCTGCCACGATGACAAACAGGGGAAGTTCTCCCAAGGTGAAGCATAACATTGAACTCCCCTCTTCCTAAAGTGTTATGCAGGTGTCACCGCTCTCTCCCTCCCTGCCTCACCAACCATGCCCAATCTTGTCTCCTGCTTACTGAGAATGATGCTCCCACAGGTCGCCGGATCCATTTCGGTGGTTTCTTTAGAGGCAAAATGACACACTGTGGGGCGGTCTGCTGGGGAAGCTGCAGGGGTGGGAGTGGCTGTCCTGTACCAAATGGATCAAGGTTCCCAAAAGATGATGAAAGCTTCGATAACAAAAGGGGGAAAAAAAACCCAAACAAAGTGACATATTTCCAATACACTAAACATAAGCATTTATTTGCACTGGATTGGTACTCCCGCAAGCAGAGCTGCGGCCACTGAAGCCTCCCCATAAGCCCATGTTTTTCCCCCACCTCTCTGTCCATATTCTTAGTTGAACACTTCTCAATACCTGGTCAACTTGCTTCTGCCTCAAGCCATCTGTGCTGCCTCCCATGATGGAGTAAACACTGATCCGCCCATCAAATGAAGCCACAGACAAGACAGCAGGGTTCCTAGGACACCACTGGATATCAAAGCACCACTGTGTGTTCGTGGACAACTCATACAGCACCTGGGCAGCAAAAACAAGTCCAACATATCAGGGCTTTTATGAAGCACCAGGTCCAACAGCAAACAATTCTCCTGCCTGCCCTGAGACTGGTCTGCTTTTCTTGCTCCCCAGCAGTACACACAGCGAACCCTGACAATTGCCGAACAGGAGATTATCACACACCACTGCTTAATTTCCTTCTCCTACCATTAAGTCTTCTGTTTAATCCACACAGGACAACCTATATAGGCAGGGTATGTCTGTGATGCCCCAGTTTTTTATTTTTTCATAAAAATGTATAGTATGATTCAGCCACATGTAAAGCCTTCCTAACAGCACAAGATCCAGCTCAGGTAATTCATTTACCACCCCACAGCTTTTGCACTTTTGGTCCAATGTCTGAATTTTAGAAAGACTTCTCACTCTGTCCTCCAGGATTATTGCACAGTGCAGACAAGGAACCCTCCAGTGTGCCTGATACCCTTCTCATGGTCTAGGGGCAAACACTCAAGTTGTCTGAAAAAAGAATTTGCATCCCCTTAGAAAGGTAACCCCAGCCCCAAAAGGGCAGGGTGGGAACACATTCAAGTGGCTCTCACTGATCTGCTGCTACTGTAGTAACTTACAAAATCCCTCTGGTCTCGATAAAAGTTCTTACACTTGGAGAAGGAAAAAGGTAATTGCAACAGTAATCCAGCCACATCAGGCCCAACCCAAAAGAACAGGAAGTAAATAGTTTAAGCGGGGTCATTTCTATCCCTTATAATGAGCAGGGACATTACTAGTTAGCAGGAGAGAAGCGGTAAGGACAAACACGTAATCAGCAATACTAGGAAGGAATCCCGCACCACCACAACAAGCTCAGAAGGCACATATACCAAACACAAGTACACAGGCCAGGGAGAAACATCCCACAGAAGCATCATTCCTACAAATGCAAGCACGCCAACACCTGTTTTCCATATGCCACTGTATGACCTCTGAACAGAGATTTTTTTTTTTTTAAAGTGGTGTGCATACAATACCTCGCCCGTGTTAGGGTTGGAACAGAGAATTTTAGCATCCTTCCCACAGCTAAGTAGCAGCTCTGAATCCACCATACTCCAAGCGATGGCCAATATACCCCTGCATGAAAAGTCAAAGCCAAAAAAAGTTTAATGCAAATGCAAAACTGTGATAAATAGAGCATACTTTTAAGTTGAGTTTCTACATTAACTGAGAATTCAACCTCAAAATGCCCTCCCCACTCCTTTCTCTTACAAAAAGAGAAAATTTTCAATGTTATCAACACTTTATTGAAATAGATGCTTTCTATTTTCTGCATGAAGAGGTATAAAGGTGCAGCCATTGTATCTGAAAATTAAAGTCATGCAGGAGAGCTTGAACACCAATATAACAAAATGGTTTGTTTGCCAGCACTATCATTAACATACAGTGTGCAAACCTGTAGGTGAGGTCAGCGACTATGAAGTTTCTCTGCTTCTTTTTATTATCAGGAGGTTCAAGTCAGCAGAACCAGTGGAATCACTAGCAGCAGTTTTGGTAGACTCTGCAACACAGACTTAATGCTGTTCTCTTTCCTTAAATCAAGTGCTGGTTTGGGGCAATAAGAAAGTTCCACTAACAATTGAGAAAGAACAAAAACTTAAAATCTTTTCCTTGTACCCAAATTTAAAGCATTTAGGGGATTGAAGGACAGAGACTGTGCTTGTTGACATGTGAGGATGTGCCCTGGTGCACCTTCAGTCCATTATTCAGGCAAAATCAACTACCGTCAACTCTTTGCATCTCAGCTTTCTCTTCTCAAAAAGCACAAACTAGCAACTTCAGTGTTTCAGCAGGATGGTGGTTTTTTTTTTTTTCATTTATTTTTATTTTTTATTTTGTGGCCTGTTCCCTTCAAACCAACAGGCCCCAAAAAGGCAAGCCTTTCAGAACAGAGGATTGGCTAGTCAGCAAGCCAGCATATAATGCTGGCTGCTGCTGGAATCACCATCTCCAACTAAGTGAGCCTTCACAGGGCACTGGGCAAGAAGTGAGATGTACAAACTGGTAAGCAGTCACCAACAGTGCAAACACCATGGAGCAGCAGGCTACATGACACATACCTTGTATGGCTTTCTAGAACACGAAGTGGTGAGGATGCAAATCGTAGGTCCCACATCTGAATCACAGGCAACCTGTCATCCTCCGAGGCCAAAACCATTTGGGTAGCAACATCAGGGTGCCACACCAGGCCCGAGCAGTGCATCTGAGGAACAACATGCGCCACAGCATTAAATAACTAAGCAGCACTACAGGACAAAAGACAACTAGCCTAAATATGTCTACATGCATGGTAAAACACTGTTGCAAGGGAATTTGCAGCTATATTTCTGGGCATTATTTCTCACTGCATTCCTGGGCATTATTTCTCACTGCATTCAGACTGCAATACTCTCCTCATTTCCATGAGTGGAGACTTGCAGTTAGCTTCCCAAGATCCTCTTAAACACATGCCTTTGTGCTGTCTTGTTCAGTCTTATGTTTTAATGTAAGAAAACTGTAAAGCCCCCTGTACAAACCTTTTTCTCTTATATTTTTATTGGTATTTTAATAAAAGCCATTGTCAAACAGAGGTTATTCTCATGTGAACATTGTTTCACTAGACTACAATCACATGATGAAGACAGCTTACTGTGCTGCTGTTATGTTAGGCAACAAATACATAGAACCTTGAGAGTTATACAGTTTATCAGAGTAAGAGTGCAGTGACCAAGAAGCTACTTCAGGAGCACCCATTTGTAAATTTAATTTTGAACTCTTGCTACACCTTCAAAGTTCTTTATAGCAATATTCCATATAAAATACACAGAATTATACTAATATGTCACTCTCCACAAGTTCAACGGGCTCTTTTTTACATTTACACTGCCTGAGGAGCAGGCTTGGTGGTTCTAACCATATGAGGCAGTGTGCCCTGTGATCTGCTCAATGTCAACACTCCTCTGTAGCACTGTGCTCCATGGAACCAGCCCTTCCCAAGCTCAGTCGCAGCCTGGTCGCATTTCCACATCCAGACCAGCATAAACATGGGCCCCAGGCCCATCAGTCACCAGTGACCTGCCAGGGCTCAGCGCTTGTGCTCATCCCGCCTATGACGACAAGGAGGAAGCCCTCTCTGCTGGAGCACTAAATCATTACATCACCCACTCTGTGAAACTAAATGTGCTCATCCAGAGCACATCAACTGCAACTTCATCTCTCCATCACACAAAACATGTCATTTCTGATTAGCTGAATAAAAGTCTCTCTGTGGCAGCCCCAAACAGATCAGTAGTGGCTTTCTCCAAACTCACTTATCACTCCAATAGGAAATCTGAGTGCCTTGCTTCCTTCAATCTGCATCTACCTATTTTTGATTAAAATGCTGACAATCCCTCCGCATATACACAGCCTTTTAAGAGAAAGCACTAGATATTTAGCATATCGTATAAAACTGGGACAGGCACCAGTATCCTTATGTCATGTAAGAAGGGGTGCTAAGACCTGTTCCTGCATGCCAAGAGGCACTCCACACCTCTCCACAAGGACCTCTGCAGCCATGCAAGAGCTAACTCACCCGGTTATTGTGGTCACTGACTTTGATAATGGGTTCGTTCTTCCTGAGATCCCACACAGTAGCTCGGCCGCTAGGGCTGGCAGACGCCAGGATGTGCTGGACTTGCCTGTTCCATGCGATGCAGCTGATGTCCTCAAGAGGCTGTCACACACAGAGAACAGCCTGTTACAACCTTTCAAATTGAAGACTCAAACCCTGTTATTTTCAGGACTTGCTAAATGACGAATCTGCAAGGAGCCTCATCCCAGGTACCACCTGTACTGTAAGCACAACTGTCTTCAAGAACAGAAAGTTACTCCATGAACGTATATCTGGGTATATGAAGTGCCCTTTTGCCTTGGATTATTAGGTTTTGACTTACAAAAAAAAAAAGTAAGTTTGCTTGGAGGTATCCTGTGCTTTTTTTAACTCCCCTGCAAGTGCTTCTTTTTAGTCCAAGAATTACAAGCAATGTTAACCCAGTCCTTGATGCATTATTATTTCCAGGTGTCATTAAGCATATGGACTACAAGATTTCCCAGCCTAAAAAAATAAATCACTATTAGACATAAAAAAATGCTATACAAAGATCTTTAACTAAGGTGAGCACCATCCACAATGCCCACATGATAATAAACAACTCGGACTAAACAAAGCACCCAGACCCACAGAGTTTAAACTAGAAGTCTTTAAACTGAAGATTACTTCTCATCCCATTTCTCACTTTGTTGAAACCAAATTATCATGAAGTAATAAACCCAAAGTACAAAACGCTATTGTTTTTCCCTACAGATCTTCTTTAAGAGACACAGGCTAAACATTGGCCCTTAAGTATAGCAATTAAGCACTTCCTGAAACCCATGAAGGTAACTGCCAAACCTACTGCCTCATCTTGACTTCTCAGTGGCTGCTTTTTATCCTCCTCCTATTTTCCTCAATCTGTACCTTCACGATTTTCAGATTCATGCATGCAGTGAAACATGCAGAGGAAGACCAGAAGATGTGTAATGGTTATGGATATTTAAGAAGTGGTGCATGGACCTGGGCAAAAAAATCACAGCTAGACACAAAGTGTGGCAAAACAGTGCTGTCACAACTGACTTTCTTCCAAAAGTGTTCACTGAGTTACCTACGCTGCAGCTCAGTGAGTACCGTCCTTAAGGACATGGGCTCCTGCTGTATGCTTTGAGTCACACACGTCACAAGGAGAAAAATACACACATTACAAAAATTAAATAGCAACAGAAGGCCTATTTTTGTTGGTGTTTGGTAAAGCCACTGGAGAACAACATGTAGGAATATATTTTTCTTTATTTTGATATGGAAAGATCTGTTATACCACCCCTTAAGGACCTGTATCTAACATTGCCAGAAACATAACTCATGGCTAACTACAATTAACTGCTACTCAAGTTAGACTTCAAAAGGCTTCCCAGAGAATCACAGAATGGCAGGGGTTAGAAGGGACCTCATCTAGGATCACCTAGCCCAACCCCACTGCTAACACAGGTTCACCTAGAGCAGGTTGCACATGATCGTGTCCAGGTGGGTTTTGAATCTCCAGAGAAGGAAACTCCACTGTGAGCAGCCTGTCCCAGTGCCCTGTCACCCTCACAGCAAAAGTTTTTCCTGTATGTTCAGACAGAACTTCCTGTGTTCCAGTTTGTACCCGTTGCCCTTTGTCCTGTTGCTGGGCACCACAGAAGAGTCTGGCCCCATCCTCTTGACACCCACCCTTTACATATTTATAAGCATTGATGAGATCCCCTCTCAGTCTTCCCTTCTCCAGACTAAACAGACCCAGGTCTCTCAGCCTTTCCTCATAAGAGAGGTGCTCCAGTCCCCTGATCATCTTTGTAGCCCTCCGCTGGACTCTCTCTAGTAGTTCCTTGTCTCTCTTGACCTGGGGAGCCCAGAGCTGGACACAGTACTCCAGATATGGCCTCACCAAGGCAGCGTAGAGGGGGACAATGACCTCCCTTGACCTGCTTGCTGGTCACACTCTTCTTGATGCACCCCAGTATGCCATTGGCCTTCCTGGCCACAAGGACACATTGCTGGCTCATGGTCAACTTGTTGTCCATCAGGACTCCAAGGTCCTTCTCCACAGAGCTGCTTTCCAGCAGGTCAACCCCATACGTGTACTGGTGCATGGGGTTATTCCCTAGGTGCAAGGGCCTACACTTGGCCTTCGTTGAACTTCTTCAGATTCCTCTCTGCCCAACTCTCTAGCCTGTCCAGGTCTCTTTGTATGGCAGCACAGCCTTCTGGTGTGTCAGCCACCCTTCCCAGTTTTGTGTCATCAGCAAACTTGCTGAGGGTACACTTTGAGCCCTTATCTAGGTCTTTGAGTATGTTGAACAAGATTGGAGTCAGTACTGACCCCCGGGGAACACCGCTAGTTACAGGCCTCCAACCAGACTCTGCACCACAACCCTCTGAGCTCTGCTGTTCAGCCACCTCTCAGTCCACCTCACTGTCCACTCATCTAACCCACACTTCCTGAGCTTACCTATAAGGATGTTATGGCAGACCATGTTAACCTCACCCCATTTGAGACAGCTTTAAAACTGTAGGTTTCAATGAGCTCTCAACTTAAGTGACATGCATATTTTTCATTAGTCTGCTCAGCAGTATTTAACAAATACAAATCTGGTACCTGTGTCTTCACTCCTGGTGTCATCGGCGTGGCAAAATTGTTCAAGTCCCAGATATAGATTTCAGACTCATTAGCACCAGAGGCCACCAGATTAGTCTGTAAGACACATTACTAGATGTTAAAAGTATTTTCAGCATCAGTTTTCGCAGTCTTAACTGCCGGGAGGCATCAGATCTACAGGACTGTGCCAATTTCTCCTATCAGCTCAGGATATAGCCTTAGACTGTCATGCCAAGACCAAAATTCCCATTTTGTGGAGTGCTCCACCACTGCATGACAAACACCCATGAGGAGTATGAGGCACAGGGGCGCAGCCACAGACAGGCAAGTGGAAAGCAGTGTCACTTCTGGGAGGGGGCAGATGAGGAAGCGATGCTGCTGCTATTGCTGCCACAGAGCTTTGCTCTGGGCAGACCACAATGTGCAGGGCTGGCTAGGAGTGCAGCATTTGTGCATCCAGCAGCAGACAGCACCCCACCCACAGTGAGTGCAATCATCCAGAGCAATCCTGCATCTGGGATGCAAAAGTCCAGGCAGCGTAACACAAGCCTAGGGCACTGAATGCTCTTTGATCACATCCCGCAGCTGGTGACAAGCAAGTCCCAACTTCATAATGGGCAGAGAGGGAAAGGAAGCGATTCAGAGAGGACACAATGAACACAGGGCAGCCTTGCCAAAAGCAAGTGTGCAGGGACAGAAGTACTATTTAGGAAACAAATTCAACTGAATTCTTGCACAGCTGGTGGGAACAAGGGTAAACCAACCCACTGTATCCACAAGGAAGTAAATGCTTGACAGTGATGGAGGAAAGCTTGTTGGGTTTGAGAGCTCTTCTGCTAAAGGGGCTACATTGCCGTGCTTCCTGTTCTGTCTCCTCTTTCCAAGTAAGAATACTTAGAGTTCTTGAAGACAGATCCTACCCAACCCCCAAAGGAGATACCTAAAATCTGATGTCACCGGAAACATGAGTGAAAGCATGTGAATACTCCCCATGTGATGAGAACATTATTGGCACAGTACATGAGTGCTAAAAAAGGAGACTGGCTAAAAACACCACAAAAGACCACCTCCACTTAACATGTAAGCTGAGCTAAAAAGGCCCACTGACAACTGACGAAGGGAAGGAATGAACCAGACACTTTAAACTCTTTCATTCCCCATCCTGAAACACCAGTAACAGGACAGGTTTTTCCTACTAAATGCAGACACTCAAACACTGCCACTCATCTGTGATGGTATGTGATGAAGAACAGCAAAAAACCAACCTGGAACATGTTGACATCAAGCGCTCTTACTGGTCCCGTGTGCTTGTCTTTCTGGGCAATTATTACTTCAGTGTCTCCAGCTATGATTTTGGCTGGATCATACAGAATGACATTTCCGTTTTCACCCCCGGCAATCAGGACTCCAGAAACTGTCTCACCTGAGGTCATGCTGTGTGGCCCCCAGATCAGCTTGTGGTACCTGTAAGACACAGATATCACCACAGTCTGCAACCATCCACCATCAGCTCCACATACACTGATGCACCCCATTTTGCTCACCCCAGCCTCCAGACTGCTGCTAACAGACAGAGCAAACATGTCGGAGAAAAGCACTGCCTGCATTTCGCCTTAAGGATGAGTCTCTGTACTTACAACCCCTTACACATCCCAGTTCTGCTCATTATCAAGATGCAGGGTCACAACACAGACAACCAATAACATCTTTCATCACCTGGCTGCAAAATCAGATTAAGTGTTCCCAACTGCACATGATTTTGAGCTTACCTTTGCAAAACAGCAGAAGTAATCAGAGTAAGGACTGTAAACCCATCCAATCACAGCCTAGAGGTAAATTTCTGCTATTTGTGAGCAACTCTTCATACCAGAGAGGAAAAAGGTGGAACTAGAAAAATTCCAAACCCTTTTCCATATCTGTGCTTCTGGATGTGCAAGTGTTTCATCTGCTGTCCTAGGGGTTCAGCAAGTAGCTTATTCACATCACAGACAGGTGTCTCTTGGACCACAGTCTATTTTCCAGGCTAAATCAAGAGGAATTAAACATGCTTCCAGAAATGAAGTATTTTCACATCACTGTGTCCATCTGCAAATACGCAAATTTCCTTCAACTCAGTGACTTGCTGCATAAGTAAAACATCATTCCTGTGTATTCACCCATGCAAAGAATAAATTTCTTCTAGATAAAATGACACACTGTCAAATATCAGGTTTTATGCAAGCAGAAAGCAAACCCATATTGACTGGAGGGTGGCAAGGAGTTACTTCAGCATTCACAGTGTTATTCCTAATCTCCTCGTTATCTCTGGACAACTTTCAAGTAATTTTTTTAAACCACACAAACTCCAGCATGATATTGCTGAAAGCTAGACAAAAAGCATATGCTGGGTGAGAAATACTGTAACAGTCAACCGCTCAGTCTACTAGTGCAGTGTTCTGATTACAGTGGGTGTTCAAAGAACAATGCTACAAAGGGAAATTGGTCTGTGATATCAGACAGACCCTTTTTCCCTGGGTACGATTTTTATAGTTCTGTACCTAACTATGCAAGGTTATGAAAAATGGAGTGACCAACAGGGCGGTCCAGGCACTAGTATTACACCATCAGCAACATTTATCANGGGGGGAGGGAAGTTAACTGTGCGCTTACTTTTCTCTTGCCCTTTGCTCTTTCCAAGATAAAGTATGCCCTATAAAAGCAGTGCAAAACTTTCCTTGGAGGACAATTAAAGTGTGTTACAGGATTTATCTGTTGTGGGTTTAATCACCTGGATATTTTCATTTGCTGCAAACCAAAATAAAGCCTGACGCACACATTGCTAGCTGGGGCACTTCTTGTTATCTTTAATTGAAAAAAATAATCAACCTCCTTTGCAACACATTTTCTGGGACAAAGTCAAATTCTTGTGTTGCTCACCAAGGGAAGTACTTTCAAAGGAGCACTGCATCCTGGCTATAAGGAGTGTTTTTTGAAATTCAGTAAGCAAACATCACTTGGCAAGTCTTGAAAAATCTCATAGTTAAAACAAGGTAAAAATAAACACCTCACCCTGCTCTCAGCAGGTCAGCAGGACATGTTAACATAAGCTTTGCCCACAGTGCAGGGCATTCAACAGAGACTGCAGCTGTTTCTCACAGGCCCCACATACTAAAATGCAGGCAACTGCAGGGCACAAGACTGTGAGCTGCCTGCCAGCACAACTGCTCAGCCAGCCCCACAAATCATTACAACAAAACTGACATGGCACAAAGCCAGACTAACACCTTGTGCTCCCTCCAGAGAAAACTACCACAACTATTATTTACCCAAATCAGAATAGCATTCCCAAACAGGGTGACAATCTTACTGTGTGTGAATGGACACAATTTCAACCCCTCTCAAGTTGTTTATAGGCAACACTTAACCTCTAGGAATCCAGCAAACTGCATTTGGTCAAGAACTTTAGGAAACAGTTGTAGGTCCTTAGGTCTTGAAGTTACAGCTTTAGAACAGACAAAGATTCAAGTCCAATTGATTTCTACTCATATCAGAGGTTGGGGAGATGTCAATTGCTTCTCTAGAAGTGTGAAATTCTCATTTGAACATACTGGCAAAATGCTGCAATTGCCTGCACCTCCAGTCATGTCCTTTGGGTCACCGGAGGAAGGAGTGCTTATGCTGACACTGTAGCTGGTATGAAGAAGTCATGGATCCAATCCAATGGCAATGAAAATTTTCACCTCCTCTGCCCACAGAAACATCCTGCACTTCCATCTGTGTTGTTTCAGCTCACCCACAACGAGTGGCAGCCACTGGACCAGCCATCAGAGAGCCACTACAAGTGCTGCCAAGATGGAAATTGGATGCTCTGATGCTAACAATATTTATTTGGACAAGCACACGGTAAGGAACTAAGATCTAAGAGGAGTTGTACACTCAGAAACTTGGCTTCCCAGCTGTGGGGTGAGGTATGATACTACACACACAACACAATCCAGTTTAGTTATGTTACAGGAGTCTCCCCAAAACACCTAAATGCAAATGGGATGGAGCAATGTGAGTAGTTGTGACTGTATTTTCATAATTTAACATTTCCTTCTGTTCTCTGGAGAATCTCAGAGGCTCCCCGAGATAAAGGGTCTGCCTACATACTCAAACCTAGCAGCCAATGTCAGATTTTTTAGGTTTACATCAGAGCACGAGCTGCTCGCAAGTCCCCCGAGTCCAAGCTCACTGCCTTCACAGTATCAATGGCACTCACAGGCCTTCAGCCCTGAACTTCTGCTCCTCTCCTTAACTGCAGATAAACCTCATGAAGTGGCTTTCCACACACAACAAGTATAACAGTTCCACAGCCATTACTTTTCCCTTACAACCACACTGCTTACCTGTGAGAGGAGGAAAAGGTGGCGCATGACTTCATATCCAGCGAAGGGTCTGATAAGTCCAACTCGAATATTTCTAGAGAAGCACTTGTACTGAAGGTTGCATCCAGCTGCTGAGCTGAAGTACCTGCAGAGAAGTGTGCTTGGCAGTAAGAAAGCCATGACAAACAAAAGAGCAACTGCAAAAGCAGCACAAGGAGGGGCATAAAAACATCATCCTTGCAAGAAGGACCCTGAGATGGGGTCAGATTTCTGTTTGTTATTTAGATGTAGTTCTACATCACTGTTCTCCCCATGGTACCCCCTTTGGGTTTTTTTTTAACCACTATGAACAGGACAAGCTTTGGGCAAGTGCCTCTCTCTCCCTGACAATGCACAGAAAACAATCAAATTTACAGATGAGCAGCAAGGGACACTGAAGTAGCAGTTAAGATTGCTGCCACCTAACCCAGGCAGAAAGAAGAGGATGCCTGCTGTCACTTGCAGAATAGAAAGCATGTTTTCATGCACAGCACAACTGGTGAACTCCACTAAAAGCACTGCACCATATACCCCACTCCAGCCTTCAGGACATTAAATAACTCCTAATACTTTCAATTATGACCATAGCCTACCACTTCAAGGCAGCCACAACATGTAGCCCAAGGCCTGCTAGCATACAGTTCCCTGAAACTCACCTGTGGCCAGGTAAATGGGGTGCTGCTGGGCAGGGCTCCATGCCTGCATGGCAGTACGATCAATTTCCTTCAGCTTCATTTCACTAAAAAATAAAATCAAGAAAGGTAATGCTTAAATGGAGCATGGGGAGACTGCACTGCCACGGAATCAGCAGCTCCATTAGGACTTGGCAGAAGCAGCCAAGGTGATCGTTTTCCTAAAGATATCCTGCAGACAGTGAAGACACCTAAGCCATCCTCTCCAGAGCACGGCTAGGGGGAAGGAGAGGAATCATACTCCGTTGGCAGAATAACATCAACACGTAGAGGAAACAGATGGTTACTGAACAGACCGTAATATAGGAAAACGTGGGCAAACATTCAACTGCTCTGAAAAAACCTCTTCTGGCAGCATCAAGGCACACACTGGGCATCCTACAGCAGCTTCCAGCCTTAACCCACGAAACAAACCCACCCTCGAGAAAACCCGCACTAGACGCTCGCCGCCAAACCACCTCAGCGGCCAGCCGGATCAGAGGTCACAAAACGGTTTAAAAGCCTCCACCGTCTCGTTTTAAGGTCTTATTTCAACACCCTGGGGCTCCCCCGGCAACACAGTCCGCTGGGAACAGCTGGTCGCGCGCCGGCCCCGCTGGCCACCTCGTCGACCGGCGCCTACGCCCCGTTTCCGACAGGAACGGCATG
>VZSZ01006030.1:35837-53653 GCA_013398815.1 Ibidorhyncha struthersii | reverse complement strand
CAGCCCGAGGGGGCGCGGCTCGTGGCTGTGGCCCCTGACCCACCTCTCACGGCAGCCGGAGCACAGCTCCTCTGCCGCCTCCCGCCGCCGGATTCCGCGGTCTCTCAGCGGGCAGATGCTGTGCCCGGTGCGGGCGCTGCTCTGGCCCCATGGCGCGGCTGCGGCTCCCGCCTCTGCGAGGCTGAGCGCCCGCGTACAACAGCCCCACCGTCGGGCAGCTCTCAACCGCACACCACAGCCCAACACCCGCTACCGAGCACTACGCGGCGGCAAAGAGACCACGTGTTCCCGGCCCTGCCATATATAGGAAGTGGAAGCGCTGCTCCCATTGGCTGCGAGGATCCCCGTTTGTCATTGGCTGCTTCTTCATCTATCGCTGCTACCGGTTGGCTCGGTCCCCTTCCCTTTCCCCACCTTGCTTACGCCAAACCGAGGTGGAACTGCAGCACTGTCACAAGAAGAGCAGCGACAGCCGTCGCGCCCAATGGAGAAGCTGCTTCGGACAGGAAGGCTGGGGGTCATGACTCGCGAGCCAATGGAAAGGAGAAAGCTGGGAGGGCGGGCGGTGGCAGCCAATGGGCGGGCGCTTTCTGGGCGTGGCGTGGCGGAGCGTAGCCGCGGGCTGCGGCGGTGGCAGCGGGGCGGTCATGACACGGAGCTGCTCAGCACTGGGCTGTACCGCCCGCGACAACGGGCAGAGCCGGGAGCGCGGCATCTCCTTCCACCAGTGAGTGCGGCCGTCCCCCGCGGCAGCACCGCGGACCCCGCCCGGGCGGCGAGGGCAGCCCCCGCCCGCCCTCTCCTTCTCTCCCCCTCTCCTGCAGGTTCCCGGTGGACGCCGCGCAGCGCCGCGAGTGGATCCGCGCCGTGAACCGCGTGGACCCGCGGAGCCGCCAGGCCTGGCGGCCCGGCCCCGGGGCCATCCTTTGCTCGCGGCACTTCGCTGAGGCCGACTTCGAGCGCTACGGATTACGGCGGAAGCTGCGGCGGGGCGCCGTGCCCTCCCGCTTCCCCCGCCCGGTGCGTGCGGGCGGCGACCGCGCTCCCTCTCCCCCATGAGCCGAGCCACGTCGGTGTGCAGTGACCTCCCCTCTCCCTTCCCTGCTAGGAGCCGCTGGGCACCGGCCGGAGGACCGGGTCTCCCGTCCGAGCTCTGAAGCAGCCTCTCCCCAGCTCCCCCGCCGGCGTCAGCGCCGACGACCACAACTACAGCCTGAAGGGGCGACAGGCGGCGGGCGGGGGGGCGCGGCCACTGCCGGAGACCCTGCAGCAGCAGCTCCCTGTGGCCGGGAGATGCTCCCCCACGCACCGGCCCAGAACGGTGGCAAACATCCTCCGGCAGCTGGTAGAGAAGCAGCAGCTTTCAGAGGAAACCGTGAGTTTGCTGCAGGCCCAGTTTTCAGGTACTGCTGGGGGCATTTGCTAAGGCAGAGTGCTTCAGGGTCTGTATTCCCTCCCCAGTTTTATGTATGTGTTTGACTTTATGGTATCAGTAATTCCTGATTGTTGGACTCCAAGGTCCAATGCTATAGCACAAAGGCTTTGTAATTTGTAGGTCTGGAACGCAACGAGCAATCCTGCAAAGAATTAAAGTCGCCCTGAAAAAATCAGTTACTCAAGGCTGGCTACAGTGCTCAGGTCAGACCTGTAACCAAGGCTGTAAAATCAAACCATGCCACCATTCAGCTGACAGATGACTCAAGAACAGAGTATATTTAACTATGAAAATGTTGCCTTTTGTGCTGTCCAGAAGTGAGCTCTGTTAACAGTAATAATATAACCTGAAGAAGCCATTTGAAATTGCACTCAACCGTAAGTTAATGGCTTCTCTCCCATTATGTCAATTTTTAAGCAGCGTGCACACGTAAGACAGTCTTTACTCAAAACTGTGGAATGACATTAGATAGGAAAAATGAGGAAAGACGTGTTAGGAACTCGGCCTCTCACAGTGTGGTAGGGCACACGCTCCCTGGCCGCTGTCCGTCCCTAGCAAGAGGTGAGGTACAGTGATAGTATTGCTGAGCTGTACGCCCAGACTTCAGGACAGCGATTCCAGAGGCTGCCCTGTTGCCTTGTATTCTGCAATGTGTTTGTATTATGCATCCCTCTGTTAAGTTATCAGCTATTTATTTGATCCACTAAAGCTGACCTCTTGGGTTTTTTTAAGCAGATTTGCCTTGCGAGATGCACAGCTGGAGGCAGATGACAGAATACTCACCAGAAATGAGGCAGTTTACTTGTATTCTGCACCTTTACCATACTAAAGCCTATGATTACCTACGGAAGATTTTTCCTCTCCCTCATCCTTACAGCCTGACAAAGCAAGTTTTCTTTCATTCATTCATTCATTCATTCATTCATTCATTCATTCATTCTTTCATTCATTCATTCATTCATTCATTCATTCATTCATAATGTATTTCCAAGTACTCAAGTAGAAATAGGTGTAACAGGTCTGTCCTGAAAACATTCAGTGGTAGTAGTTTTTCCCTGCGTTGTTTTAGTAATAGAAGCAGAGTGGGAAGCAAATGCCAAGAAATATTGATGCCCCTCATCTCAGAGAGCTGGTATGCGTTCATGCATGTGGGTCACAGCACGAGAATAACACATCTCTCACATTAACAATTTTAGAGTTAGTGTGGAGTTTGCTAAGTATTCCCAGAGAAGCAGGGGTGTGAAAAAAAGCTACATTCCAGGGCCTCAGCTGCTATAGGGTCTATATGTGTTTTATTGTTTACTGGGGAGGAAGGATGAATACAAAAAAGCAAAGGTGCTTTAACACATTGGCACATGGTTTTGCCCTGTGATGTGCAATATAGACTTGTGAGAGGGTAGGAATGAGCCAAATAGTGGAAGGAAGGGCAAATATGAGTAATGTCATCTAAAAAGAAGCAGCAGGAGGCAGTGCTAAGGGAAAACTTTGGGACTGTTTTCTGGAAAAGGAGTAAGTCAAGAAGGGAACATGAGAAAGTGAAGGATTGCAAACAGCAGTTAGACTAGAGCTTTGGTTTTTCTCACCTTGCCCCACAAGGACTCCGAGAAGTTAGTGAATCTTGACAAGTATCTGTTTCAAAGTTATAGAAGGGAGATATTTCTATATCACATAACTCAGTTGTGTAACCTGTTGCAAGTGGTTATGTAGGCTCAGCATTTACTACCTGGAGTGCTATCAATCAGACCTATTAACAAGGAGCGAAGTTGTAAGAGCACACAAAACAAAAGCTGAAGAAAGTCTCCCCCTATGGGTTTTCAGTCTCAAACTCCTGTAGTGCAGTTGGAAGATGCCCAAAAGGTACACACATCGTTCATGCCAGCCTGGGGAGGGGGGGGGCGTTCACAGCTTTCTCCAAAAAATCTGCTCGAAGGGGCAACAAGAGGTAGTGGATGGAGGGCGTATACAGGAGAGCAGCATTCCACATGCACTGCCTAGGCTTTCACATCTTTCAGACTGGGTTAAGATGTACAGTGTGGAGAAAGCTAGTTTGGAAGGAGAGCAGCCTGGTGTTGATGGCTGTTTGCATAGCCTGATTTGCAATTCTGTGTTTAGTTTATTTTTTTTTTCATTTTGTCCTGATCTCCTATACATTGGACAGGCAGGAATCTGCTTTATTACTTCCCTTCATGGTCAGTACTTTTGCTTGGCTTCCTATCGCTAGGGTGTGAGAAAAGAAACTCAGACTATACATTAAGAAAGGCAGGGCTGCTTGCTTTATACTCTGCCTTTACTTTTTAGCCTGCTCTACAGCTCTGAACATGTCTCATCATGTCCTAAGTGGCAAAGGGTGCTGATTGGTGCTTCAGTTTTCTCAGAATCACACCTCTTAATCGCATCCTTCCTTTTTTTCCAGTTGGCTGTCTAGTAATGAAGCTGCTGCAGGCTTCAGCAGCAACATTTTTCTCCGCCTTCAAGAAAACGTGGAGAGAGGGGAACAGGCCTACCACTACTGTGCTCTGATGGTACAAGACATGTCCCTGCAGAAGCAGCAGGAGTGGGACCCAGAGACCCAGCGCCTGACAGGCTTTGTTGACTTGGGAGCAGGCATCCTTGACGCTGACGAAGCTCCGCTGGCCTCAGAAGTGATAATCCTCATGGCAGTCGGCATCTCGAGTCCCTGGACAGCTCCACTTGGCTACTTCTTCGTGAACAGCACAACTGGCCACTTACTTGCTCAGCTGCTTCGTCAGACCATTAATAAGCTGAACAACATTGGTATCAGAGTGCTGGCTGTGACATCAGGTGCCACCGCTCGCAGTGCTGAGACCGCCAGAGCTCTGGGGATCAGGCTAGATCCTGAAAGGATTCAGTGCACTTTCCAGCATCCGCCCGGCTCTGCTCACAGTATCGCGTACTTCTTCGACATTTGCCATGCACTCCAACTGATAAGGAATGCTCTGCAGTGCTTCCAGAAGATACAGTGGCTCAGTGACACCATGCAGTGGCAGCATGTGGTGGAGCTGGCAGCTTTGCAGGAGCAGAGGGTATTAGAGCCATGCAGTCCCAAGTCAGGCAGACCTAGGAGTGAGGAGAATTACCACCTGAAGGTCAACCTTGCTACCCTGTTGTTCAGCGAGGGTGTTGCTGACGCACTGGAACACCTCCAGAAGCTGGGCCTGGCCTCATTCCAGAACTGCAGTTGTACTGTCAGGTTTGTGCGTTTGATGAGCCGTCTGTGTGATGTATTTCATGGGAGAGATCCCTATAGAAGGAAATTGGTAGCTGGAAATTACACCAAAATAAGTCACCTCTTTAATGAGGCCAAGAGCTGCTTCATCACCTTAACGGACTCCATGGGGAGACGCATTATTAAGAGTAAACGCAAACTAGGATTTATGAGTTTCTTGGTCAATGCTGAAAGCCTCAAGTGGCTTTACACCAACCATGTGTGTCCAGAAGGCACTCCTTCTCACCACCTCCTGACCTACGCCTTCAGCCTCGACCCGCTAGAGATGTTTCTTAGGGCCCTCCAGCAAGCCTGTGGCAGCAGCGGGAGCCCCACCTGCACTGTGTTTCAGGCTGCTTATCGCAAACTGCTGTCCAGCTGCAGCCTGGCACCAGGCTTACTACACAGTGGTGGCTCAGACAATACAAGCTCTTTGGACATACCCCTGTCTCGTAGGAGGGATCTGACCCTTGGCAGTGTTCGTGCTCAGTATAACCCAGCTCATAGGAGGACACTGGCAACAAAGCACCCCTCATGTGCAGGCCTTCTTTTGCATGGCTCTGCACTGAGTAATGCGCTGACAGACCTATCACTGCATGCACAGAGCATCACCTGCACTGCAGGCTTTGTTGCTGAGCAATTAGCCTCCGCCTTGCAATGTGAGGCTTGTCTTGCTTCTCTCTTTGAGTCAGATGAGAGCAGGCTAAGATGCGGGTCGGTGCTCTACATAAAAAAGTTAGGTGGAGTGAGTCTGCCCTCAGCAAGTGTGTATCACATAACAAACATTTCAGAACGAGTCCTAAACTGGTATGGCAAAGTAGGAGATGGCAACAAAAACACCAAGGTATGGCATTTGTCTCTAGAACAGAAAGTGTTCCAGGAGCTTCTGGGAGAAAGTCCCCTGTTCCCCACCCTCACAAACCACTTATTTGATGGGGAGTTGTGCATCAACAATCACTACACAATCTTAGTAAAGCAAATAACACGATGTTACCTAAACATCAGAACAAACCATGCCAAACACCTGAACTTGAAATACCATTGTGGAAGGCACAGATTGAAAAAACTGAAGGGAAAACATTTGTTTCCATCACCACTGGGTAGCTGTCAGTCAAGCCAAAGCCACATGGGGTCATGAGTACTCAGTGCTGTTCCAAGGATGGCTATCCCCTACAGAGGCTCAGTGATGGCCCGATCTAGGCAACACATACGAGGAAGCGATGTAGTGTCTTCCCATGATTTGGCCAGCAAAACTGGTGTTGATAAGCAGTGATGTGTTGGGCCACTGCAAACCATCTGATCAGAGTTTGGCTGAGCAAAGCAAGGAAGTTTATCTGATACTGTGTTTCATCTAGCGATCCTGCAAAGAAGCCAGATATTTCATGAGATTTGCGTAGCGGGTCAGGATGAGCAATCATTGCTCAAGATGCCTGGGAAAATGGTAGGGGATACTGCAGAGTGTCCCCTGGAGGTGCTGGGTGGCTTAGTGCTGCGACTGCTCTTGCTAGGAGAAAACTGATGTTATCTTCCATGCGGTTGGGGGGAGGTCATGTGTGGTGGCAATTTGATTTCACCAAAGCAGATCTGCTTTTAAAAAGTTGGAGGCAAGAAAGCTTGCCAAGCTTTTACTTAAAAAAGAAAATAAAGACATGAAAAGAAAATGGCGCTCAAGGTATACACAAGCTCTAATCTCCACTCCTACACATCTCATCAAATGGCTAGACAAGCTTTTTAAGTCTAGATTCCCTGGAAGGGGAACTACAATATCAAACTGCATCCTAAAGCCCCATGTTTTACAAGTGAATCATAGAATGGTTTGGGTTGGAAGGGACCTTTAAAGGTCATCTAGTCCAACCTCCCCTGCAATGATCAGGGACATCTTCAACCAGATCAGATTGCTCGGAGCCCCATCCAACCTGACCTTAAATGTTTCCAGGGATGGAGCATCTACCACCTCTCTGGGCAACCTGTTCCAGTGTTTCACCAGCCTCATTGTAAAAAATCTCTTCCTTATATCTAGTCGAAATCTTATTACCCCCTGTCCTGTGCAACAGGGCCCGCTAAAAAGGTTGTCCCCATCTTTCCTGTAGGCCCTCTTTAAGTATGGAAAGGCTGCAATAATGTCTCCCTGGAGCCTTCTCTTTCCCAGGCTGAACAACCCCAACTCTCTCAGCCTGTCATCATAGGAGAGGTGCTCCAACCCTCTGATCATTTTTGTGGCACTCTTCTGGACCTGCTCCAACAGGTCCATGTCTTTCCTATGCTGAAGGCTCACGACCTGGATGCAGTACTCCAGGTAGGGTCTCACCAGAGCCGAGTAGAAGGGCAGAATCACCTCCCTTGACCTGCTGGCCACGCTTCTTTTGATGCAGCCCAGGATGTGGTTTGCCGTCTGGGCTGTGAGTGCATGTTGTTGGTCATGTCCAGCTTTTTATCCACCACTACCCTGAAGCCCTCCTTGGCAGGGCTACTCTCAATCCCTTCATCCTCCAGCCTGTCGGTTGCCCCAACCCAGGTGCAGAACCCTGCAACTTGGCCTTGTTGAACCTCATGAGGTTCACACAGGCCCACTTCTCAAGCTTCTCCAGGTCCCTCTGGATGGCATCCTGTCCCTTGGGCACATCAACTGCATCACTCAGCTTGGTGTCATCTGCAAACTTGCTAACAGTGCACTCAATCTCACTATCTATGTCATTAATGAAGATATTAAACAGTACCCCAGTACAGACTCCTGATGGACACCACCTGTCACTGATCTCCATCTGGACATTGAGCCATTGACCACTATTCTCTGGATGCAACCACCCAATCAGTTCCTCATCCATGAAACAGTCCACCCATCAATTTAGAGAGAAGGATGTTGCAGGGAACTATGTCAAAGGCCAGAGGTCCAGACAGATGACATCCATAGCTCTTATCCACTGATGTATGTCACTGCATCATAGAAGGCCTACTAGGTTGGTCAGGCAGGACTTGGTGAAGCCATGCTGGCTGTCTCAAATCACCTCCTAATCTTCCATGTGCTTCTAGGAAAATCTGTTCCATGATCTTCCCTGGCACAGAGGTGAGGCTGACAGGTTGGTAGTTCCCAGGGTTCTCCTTTCTACCATTTTTAAAAATGGGTGCAATGTTTCCCTTTTTCCAGTCACCGGGGTCATCACCTGACTGCCATGACTTTTCAATTATCATGGAAAGTGGCTTGGCAACTACATCTGCTAATTCCCTCAGGACTCCGGGATGCATCTCATCAGGTCCCATAGACTTATGTTCTGGTTCCTCAGGTGGTCACAAACCTGAATATTACAGTGTGAGGGACTTTTCTCCCCCAGTCCCTGCCTTGCGGTCCATCCACTCGAGAGGTGTGGGGAGAGAGGTTGGCAATGAAGACTGAGGCAAAAAAAGTTGTTGAGGGATTGTTACCACTTTGCCAGTCTTGCTTATCTGGGGGGGGTACACGTTCACCTTACTTTTCTGGTTGACATACCTCCAAGAAGCCCTTATTATTATTCTTTGCATCCCTTGCCAAGTTCAGGTCCAGCTGTGCCTTGGCCTTCCGGACCCCATCCTACACAACCAGTCAGCATTCCTATACTCTTCCCAGGATACCTGTCCCTGCCTCCACTGGCTATGCATTTCCTTCTTGCCCTTTAGTTTGACCAGCAGGTCTCAACTCAGCCATGTTAGCCTCTTGCCTTCCTTTCCTGATTTCTTACACCTGGAGATTGAGAGCTCTTGTGCTCTATGGAAAGCATCCCTAAAGGTCTGCCAGCTCTGTTCTGTTCCCTTGTCCCTGAGGGCAGTTTCCCAGGGGGTCTTATTGATTAACTCCTTGAAGAGCTGGAATTTTGCTATCCTCAGTAGTAGGTAGCAGATAAATAAGGTAAATGGATTTTAAGTGAGGTAGTGAACACTAAGCAGAGAGGCTGTTGTCCATGAAGGTGAGATGGTGGCGCCGAGGCTGTGACCAGGCTGTTGTGCCCAGCAGCACCCAGGGGCACTGACACCTTCCTCTCTGAGCAGGAGGCCCAGGCATATGGGTGTGCTGCAGCAGGGCAAGTGTTTCAGGTGCCATTACATGGTCCCATCAGGTCACCAACTCAGGTGTACCACATGGCCCCATCCTCCCAGAGCTGGTGTGCATCCTGCAGCCCAGAGCATGAGGCAGTCTCCTTTTCAGATGTTGTTTCCAAAGATTACTTGAATCATAGATTTGATGCTACCGAGTAGGATAGGCTTCTTCATTCAGTTCATTTCCATGCAAGGAAACTGCCTTGGTATGCAATGCTTTACCTGGAATAATGAAGTTTGGCATAACTGCTGCTAAATGGCTTCCCTTTGCCATGCAGAACAGCAGTTGCATCTATAGAGATGGAAGGCAACTATTTCCAACAGAACTCTGTCTCTTCAGTTACTTTTGAGCTGCATGTTCAAGATGGGATGAAAAACGGTGTTCCAAGGCAACATTCAAGGTGCCATTCTGCATACCAGTGACTTGACAAAACCATTCCTGGTCAAGTTTGGGTTCTTCCTCCTCCTATTAGTCCTACTCATGGTGGGAGCAGAGCTGCTGCACTCAATTCCTGAAGCTCTGCTTTGAAAGCAGCAGCGCCACAGAACTTCATGTGTTCTCTGCTGGGAGTAGCAAACCCCCTGTAGACTTTTTTCCCAGTCCAGTTACTTATGCAAAAAGCCATGTTGAAGCCATAACTGTCATTGAGCCATTCTAGCTACAAGAGATTCTGCAGGAAACGATTTCCCTCCCATATATAGGTGATTTTTTAGGACAACTGGCAAAATGCTGCGGAAATCCCAGTGGTAGATTGGTTGCACTCACATAATGTTGTAACATTTGCTTTGCCTAAACCTCCAGCCCCAACATGAGCAGAGCTGTAGGAAACAGGCACTTCCTCACTGCATTTTTTTCAGCTGGACATAAGCCTGCTGCCACTTCCTGTTTACATCTGAGCAAGCTTGTCTTGCTTGATTCATACTGAGCCTCCTGAACAGGAAGCTCTTGCATGAAGATGCACATGACCTCCTGGCTGCTGGTGTGAAATTGTGAACATGGCAGGCGTGCTGCACCCAGGGGTCCCCCATCTTTGAATTTTCTTATGGGTTTTGTGCAGTTGCTGCCGATCAGTGAACTGAGTTGGTGGCTGCTGCACAGATCGGCTGATGTTGGGCTCTGTGCATTCCCATGGCTGACCTGCCCGTTCCCATGACCACCACAGTTCACACATCCTTTTGTAATTCACTGAAATATTGATGACAGATTTTCAAGAGATATTAAGGAAGTTTTACAGGGCTTGGTAGGATGACATTTGAGTAAAAGCACATTATTAGAAAAAAGTGTGGCAGTTATCTAATTAACAAAGCTATCCAATATGACAAGAAAGCTTGACAGTTGTTATAGGAGCGCCATACCAATTGCCATTATTTTCCAGAAATACAGACCTGCTGTTGCCCACAACAGATGCTGCTGGCTGGTTTCAGTGGAATTTTTCAGCATTCATAACTCCACAATTGCGACCAAGTGATTTTCTGCACCACTCCATTTCCCACAGTGTCTTTTGGACACTGCTTTCTCTTCCCAGCAACTACTTGCTCAGATGTTCACCATCTCTCTCTGAAACACCCTCACTCTTGCTAACACAATGCACTCCATGAGGTCCAAACACACCGCTAAGTCACTTTGAGCACCTCATTCCTTCTCTACAGTCCTCTACTGCAGCCTAAGTTAACTGACAGCCTTCTCTCACAGCAGCTGGTGTGCTATAGGGGGAAAAGCTCAGTCCAGTAACATCTTTCATTCGCTCAACATCCTAACAACGCTCCTAAGACTCCCTGAGCATTAATTGTATACTGCCTTTACCAAGCTGCAAAAAAAAGCTGAACCTAGAAATTGGATGCACAATAAAACCAGGTTTTACTTTGCAGAAACAAACAGCTCTCTTAACTGACTTGTATTACTTAATGCAACTGAGTAATACAGCTTTGCAAGAGCTACTCACAAACCTCCTTCCCAAGAGAGACATTAAAAGACACAAATGCCATAAGAAAGCAGTGCGTTGCATCCTGCTAACAGGCAGTCTAAGGCTGTCGATAGGCTTTGTCTCGATGTTTTGCCTGGGATCCTCAATGAGCTCTGTGTAGCAGCCTGCTCTCTTCAGGGGTACTGCAGAATGGCCTTGCACATCTTTCTGCTCAGTCTGAGCCTGACTGTCGTCCAGCCAGGGCACTTGAAAAAACTATGCTTTCTCATTCAAGAGTTTAAAAGAAATTATCACATGGGCTCAACTACCTGGTGCTGGCTTGGTTGACACATTTTGGCCTTTGTGTGCCACAATGTGCCATGAATTGCTATGCTATGCCAGTAGCCAAGGGTTCATCTCTGGTAGGATTCAATCTCATACTGAAAATCCTAGCTAGTACTTGCATCAGAAGTGGGCCTAGTGTTCACAGATTTATTTTGATATTTCAGTGAAAATCTTCTGTGCATATTTGTCAGTGCTGAAGGAAAAGAGTGCAAAAAAATTTCATATTTACAGAATAGTATAAATGTTTATTTTTCTTTGTGATTTATCTGACTGTTTTATTTGTACAATATAGAAAAGTGTATTCTTTGAATAGGTCTAGTAAATATAAATTTATTTTTTCTACTTTCAGATGTAAACAGAACTAGAAAATGAACCCTTGCCCCATTCCCAATTATTTTTGTGTAACTGGATGAACTTGACTGACTGTAAATCTTGTCCAGCAGTTTGATGCAAATGGCTAAGGAAGTACAAAAACCAATTCACACATTCTACACCAGGGAGAGGGGAGATAAGAATCCAAGCTTAATATTTGAGAAAGCTTGTTCAAAACAAAATAGCAGAACTAAGAGCATTTGATTGCAGCTTCAAAGTCTTTACAAGCAAAATATTCTCAAGCAATGCCATCATACATAATTACAACTGTAATCTAAATTTCACAAGTGTTTTCGCACACTGTATATAAATACACATCACAAAAGGTGCAATTTAGAGTAAGACACTGAATATATACAAAATTAACATGGATTGAAATCTAAACAAAAGAAGGCATATTGCAATCTGTTTGAAAAATAACGTAAGTAGGTATTACTTTATTCACTTACACTAATTTACATTTATACAAATCTTACTGGACATATTATATTAGGTCACTAGAAGTAAACTTAATATCCGCACTATCTACATGTAAAGTTACTGCACTAATTTTTTAGTAAATCCAAGTCCTAATTATGAAAAAAAAAATCCATTTACTTACATGAGAGGTGGATTCCCTTTTCAGAGATGTGCACAAATATAATTGCTATTTATGCTCAGGGAGACGTTAATAGCAAACAGGGCCCTTCAGACAGTGTCTGGCAGATCAAAACTTGCCTGCAATGGCCACTCAATGGGCCGGCCACAGCTGCTGGCTGCCTCCTAGGCCCTTTGTGCCCCCGAGGCATTTTGAGGAGGCACCAGAGAAGGGTCAAGGAGAAAGGGCCTTCTGCTCAGTGTGCAGGACTGTGGGGTGAAGACAGGAGTGGAGGCATCCTCACATCCTATTGCCATCACACATGTAGGCACTTAGCTCTGCTGTTGGTTTGCCTAGCCCCTACCTTTCCCCAGCCTGGACCTGCTAGAAAACCTGGAGGAAGAGCTCTGCTGCATTTCTCTCTATTTACAGTTTTACACAAGGAATACAAAATCCTTTTTGGAAAAACCTAGCTAGTTCAGGCTGCAGTGAGACATGTAATAAAAACGCCTGTGATTAAACATGGTTATTGACGTTCATGGTGGGTAAGTAACCTACCAGGTTAATTTTGCAAATGTGTTCCACTATCAAAAATATGATCTGAGATTGCCCATAACAAATACTGAAAAAATCCCCTGTCCTAGTCTATACATAGCTGTAGTTGATCCCCCCTGTCTCCCCGCTTTGTATAAAAGGATCTGTGCGTCTGTTCTGGTAGCAATCCTGATTCTGTGCTAGCATCCTCTCTGATCACAGTTCTCACAGTCATTCTAAACACTAAAAATACCCCCACAACAACTTTCACCAAATAAATTGTCAGCATACAGGGAAGCAACATCCTGAAGACCCACAACCAGGCTGAACATGATCTCTACCTGCATTTGCAAGCCGATTCGGATGCAGATTGTCTCGAGCCCTCATTAAGACAACTGTGGTTCCACCATCTCGCATGACCTCAGCTTCTCAGGCTTAAACACTTCTCCAGGGTTACACCTTGATCCTAGAAAACACAACAGACTGCACAGCCCTACCTCCAGTGAGGGATTAGGCTACTGCAGACCTCTGAAAAACCAAGCTTCTCCTAAGGAACAGCATCCATCTGCTGCACATGTAGGTAACGCTGTACACTGCACACTTCGGTAATGCTGTACACTGGGCAGACAGTCCAGCATTGTGGCATGGCTGCTCTTCCTCACTTCTGAGAACAGGCCACTGTCTTAGCCTTCAAGTTTCAGCTTAAGAAACATCGGAGCTCTCAGCCACATTCCTATCAAAAATTTCCCCATTAATTCCCTGTTCACCTCTAAGCTCCTTGGGCCCTGCTCCAGTGAGATTCTCCACCACTTGCCCAATGCTAAATCTGCAAGCAACACCTCTGTAGTATTGCCTGTGTACTTCACAGTGCTCCATGCACTAAAGGAACATGCTGTGTCAGGTCCTAAATACAAGTACTACCTTTCATTTAGATGCTCATTTTTACACACTTCTTTTCAGAATTATATTGCATCACTGATACCTCATTACTGGCTTGTCGCCAGAAGCATCACCTAGCTGTTGACATCAACCTGTGTTTTCCTGTATGCACAAGGTGATGCAACTCCATACACTGTAAATAATATATATTATAATAATTTATATATGCCCTTCAGGCAATTATTCTGGGGGAAAGGGAAGAACACATCTAATTTTTAAGAAACCCAAGGTAAAAGCTGTACATTGGGAAGAAGAATTGACTTTTAGGCATTGTCTTATGTAGAAGAGGATTTAGCTAAGATTTAAAAGGCTCTACATCATGTTATAAAAGATTTTCTTGTTTCAATCTTAGGCAGGTCTATTTACAACAAGCACTAAATTAACAAATACTATTAAATCCTCTATGCCAAACCAAAGTGTCCCTGTGCCTCAAGTGTTCTGTTCAGTCTGCTTTGTTGTGGCTCATGTGCACAAATCAACAGTTCATGGCACAAGGGTCACTTTTGGACTTCCCTGCAGAGTTAATAACTCTCATCAAACAGCGTCCAAACTCCTCCAGGATCATGCGCTCTGCTGCAGCTTTTGACTTGCCCATCTTCTCCGCTTGCTCTGCCTGTGCGAGAAGGCATTCGCAGGTTGCATCAGCCACCTCCTTGGTTACAAACGTAAAGGGCAGCCTGAAACAAGGAAAGATCCAGTCACTCTCAGCAAAAAACATACAATGCACCTAACTCCAGGGCTGGGCAACTTTTTAGTACAAGAACTGATAAGATTTCATCTGTCCCATTGCTTCCAAGAGCCTTCAGACAACCAGCAGGGAGTGAATAAGCCACAGTTACAGTCAAATGAACTGGCAGACGGTTGTGCTTTGGTGCCTGCCTCCATTGATATACATTTTGAAATAGACTTTGAAATGCCCAAGCATATAGAACAACTCTCCAGCTTCTACTATAAGGGCAGCTCAAGGATTACATCCTCTCAGAAAACGGGACACTTCTACTTCATGCTTTCTGTTAGCACATGGGCAACCATGAGGAGACAATACTTAGTTACGTGCTTGAACACGGCTAAGCTTGGCATACCCTAAATTTCACAGAAAGCATGGTTGCATGAACAAAAAGCTCCAGTCATCTGAGTGCTCCTGCTTCTACAGCTTACACAGATAACATTCAAAGATGACAGGTACATACCTGTCACATACATCAGAAAAAACATGTTAGAAGCAACTGAAACAGGGTGCTGCTTTAACTTACTTCCCACCGCCACTGCTGAGTGCTGGTGTTGGCCTTGTCAGCAGATCTGAGATCTGGGAGGATAACTTGGTCTTTGCAGCGGTCTGCTGCTGGACCCTAACTTCTGCAGCATCTGCTAAATGCATCAATGTCTTTCGCTCCGGGCTTTCTTCAAAATTTTTACAGCCAATGCATTTGCATATGGAAGAACACATGATTTTTGCCTGAAAGAAACAAAGAAAACATGAGAAACCTGTTGCAACCTTGACTCCCTTTATGTCAAGCCACAACAAAAAGATCTTGTTTTAATTTCTTATCAATTAGCCATTAGAAGAACCCCCCCCAAGTAGTCTTCTCTCTAAATTCTCACCTCAAAGTGATATGCCTTCCCAGAATGTATACTTGAATTACATGCAAATTGATGGTTTCTTCACCATCCCTTTCTTCACCAGTGGAATTTAGGTGGTTGAGCTATAAGAGAGGTCAGTCTGCCACTGTGTCTACATCCACAGATTGATCAGTTAGCTGACACAACAACTTTTGCTTTTGTCTTCAACAGATACATGCTATCCCAGAGCATCTGTACGATGCTGCTTCAACTCCTCCTGGGGTCTTGGTGCAGTAGATTTCTTTAGGAAATACTGCTTTTCAGTAAAGGACAAATCCAAGCCTGAGTTCAAAGTTGCTACATGGTTTAATTTTAAACTTATAAACCAGAAGTGATCAATTTTGCCACATGGCTTTCTACATGCAAACTGCTGGAAGAAGAGATAACATTATAGCAATACAAAAGAAAAGAAAACAAAACATTATAGCAATACAAAGAAGAGACCAAGCAAATCAAAGAAGTTGCAGCACTAAAGGGAAAAAGCCAGTATCTTTAAGATGAGATAATGCTTCATACCTCATAACATTCACAGTAGTTTTTGAGACATCCCGAGCGTTTACAGTTACACCCTTTGCTGTGTCTCCGATCCGATTCTCCTTCCTTTCCTTTCCCTATTTTGGGCTTGAAGGCTTCAGGATTTCTGTCAAGGCAGGCCTGTAAATGCAGACCCGAAGGGTCAGTCACTACATGCAGGGAGCAGAATTTAGAGGTGCAATAACAGAACTTAAGCCTTGCACACTTGGGAGGAGATCAGGACATTATACACTCACTCACAAGCTAACTGGCTTTTATCCTGGGGGCAGGGGAAGAGGCCCCTCACCTTTATTGCTTTTTGCCTATCATTTTCATGGTCCAGGTTGTTATAGCAATTTGTACAGTTGCAGTTATTGCAGAATTCACCATTTGCAAAACAATCACAATACCTGAAACAGAAGATGCAGAAGGTATTTGTAAACACGACCATTACATTGGCATTAATATTGATGATGACAGCAGAAGTTCCTAGTCTGGCGATATGCACATGGACCAATAAGGGTAAGGGTCACCCCGTGCTCAACTCCACGCCTACAAGTGGTATCAGCCTCGTTGCAAAGCCTAAATCCTCTACTGCAGGTCTAGTTGCTGTCTAAAGACACAGGTATAGCTCAAGGGTGACCATCTGAGGTGATGTTCACATAGCACTGGTCCCCACAGCAGCAAGGGAAGCAAATGAGACATTTTTCCTAGGGTGACTCCTGGGTGACTGAGCCACATATTGAAGGCCATCCTGCTGCAGCCACCTCATAGCCAGTTTCTGACCCAGCCAGTTCAAGTCAGCCTTCAGGAGCTCTCATACAGCTGAAACAAAAGGCAAGTAATTGGAGTGCCAATCAACAGGCAAACTGACTAATACAGCAATGAGCATTTTTTTGTTAGGTTTGCCCATAATGTGTTTGCAGCTGTGAACTGCGGCAGAGTTCACCAAAGCAGGGATAGAAGAATAGAAAAAGAATAGCAAGTGGTACACCTCATAGGCTTTGAAGCACAGGTAACTAGGGAAAGGATCTGAATGAGGATGAAGCTGTAGTTATCAGAGACTCTTTAAAAGGACAAGTACGTGAATAAAAAGCAGCAAAACATTGACAGAAAGAGCCAATCACATTGCCATGCCTCTTGTGTACCTCTGCTACCTGCCACCAAAAACAAGATCTCACCATCCCACAGATCTGATACATGGAAGCACCACATTTATCCTCAGCTGAAACATAGCTTTGGGCCACGACAAACTATGGCACGTTTCAACACTTCCGGTACCACCTCCAGTTATAGATGATGGAAACTGCTGATCCTCTTCAGTTGCTTTTCAAATCCTGCTGGGAATGTATGTTCGTTTTTAGGAGCCTAAACCCATTGCAAAACTGGCTTTCTGTGGCTTGCCCAGGGTAACGCTACAACAACTAGATTATTGTTGCCCTGGAGTCTACAACAACCCTTTATCTGGTTGAATTGCATTTTGGTGATTTTTAGCATCCTTAATGGTCCCAGGGACAAACTATATCAAAAGCTTTTACAACCTGCAATCACTTTTCTTTCTGTCCTGTTCAGAATTCAGTAGTGGAATAGTCCTGGTTTCTAAAACAAACAGCACCAGCATCAACCCAGAGCATCAGCAGGATGCAGCACATGCAGGAGAACAGGGTGATCAGGCCCGGTCAGCATGGGTTTGTGAAAGGCAGGTCATGCCTGACAAACCTGATCTCCTTCTATGATAAGGTGACCCGCTTAGTGGATGAGGGAGAAGCTGTGGATGTCATCTATCTGGATTTTAGCAAAGCTTTTGACACAGTTTCCCACAGCATTCTCCTGGAGAAACTGTCTGCTCATGGGCTGAACAGGGTAAAAAACTGGCTGGATGACCGTGCCCAGAGAGTGGTGGTGAATGGAGTAAAAACCAGCTGGCCTCTGGTCACAAGTGGTATTCCCCAGGGCTCAGTGCTGGGGCTGGTTCTCTTTAACATCTTTATCAATGGCCTGGTCAAGGGGATCGAGTGCACCCTCAGTAAGTTCGCAGATGACACTAAGCTAGGCGGGCATGTTGATCTGCTTAAGGGTAGGATGGCTCTACAGAGGGATCTGGACAGGCTGGACTGATGGGCTGAGGCCAATGGTATGAGGTTCAGCAAGGCCAAGTGCCGCGTGCTGCACTTGTGTCACAACAATCCCATGCAGCACTACAGGCTTGGGGCGGAGTGGCTCAAAAGCTGCCCGGCGGAGAAAGACCTGGGGGTGTTGGTGGACAGCCAGCTGAATATGAGC
>VZSZ01006030.1:1879-35716 GCA_013398815.1 Ibidorhyncha struthersii | reverse complement strand
ACCTCGAGTACTGTGTTCAGTTCTGGGCCCCTCACTACAAGAAAGACATTGAGGTTCTGGAGCGTTTCCAGAAAAGGGCAACAAAACTGGTGAGGGGTCTGGGGACAAGTCTTATGAGGAACGACTGGGGGAACTGGGGCTGTTTAGCCTGGAGAAGAGAGGGCTGAAGGGAGACCTTATCACTCTCTACAACTACCTGAAAGGAGGGTGTAGAGAGATGGGGACTGACCTCTTCTCCCTAGTGACAAGTGAGAGGACGAGAGGAAACGGGTTCAAGTTAAGCCAGGCAAGGTTTAGATTGGATATTAGGAATTTTTTTTTCCACTGAAAGGGTTATCAAACATTGCAATAGGCTGCCTGGGGAGGTGGTGGATTCGCCATCCCTGGAGGTGTTTACAAAAAGGGTAGACTTGAGGATATGGTTTAGAAGTGGGTTTTGTCAGCTTAGGTTAATGGTTGGACCTGATGATCTTAAAGGTCCCTTCCAACCTTAACAATTCTATGATTCTATGATCAGTGAGCAAGTAACTTCTCTTGAGTCCTCTTCTTTGTGTAATAGGCTATGTGCCTACCTTCAACATTCATTTGGGAAAAAGCAACTCCCCTTCCAGATGGGAAAAACCTTTACTAATGAGAAAGCACCTTTGCCAGAGTGAGTTGGCCATTTGCTCTGCACCAATGCCTAGCCACTTAAAGATATGATTACAATAACTTACAAGAAAAGTTTGTTTCCAAACAGCATTCTGAAGGTGCAAAGCATCACCAGTGATGCCATTATTCTCCCACGATTTCCAAAGCATTCAGGCACCAAAGACTACAGTAAGTGGAAAACCCTAAGCATCTAACATACATTTGACACTATGAAGTCAGTTGAGTATGTTGTAAAATATCTGAATAAACAGCTACACATCTCCCTGTTTACCATGTCTTCTGTGCAACAGACACTTTTGAGGCAGGAAGCACAGGGCGCACCTCCCCAACATAGAGGTGGGGTGCATTACACGAAAAGAAACCCAAGCTGAAAAATTTAAACACACTTCTTAACTTCGGTTCAGATACTGTTGCATCACTTTCCCTGAGTAGCAAACCACCTCTTCATTGCCTAGGGTTCAGGGAACCACATATTAATTTCAGTATCTCCTCCTGTTATTGCCCCAAAAATCTGTAAACTGATTGTGCCTGAAGTTAGGATCTCCTCAGCTTAAAATGCTTTTATGTCAAAGTCTTACAAAGACACTGAATGGAATAGCAAAATGTCTCATGAGGATGAGCAAGACTCACATCTATCAGTGAAGAATCACTTGTCTATTCAGTCATTTAAGAAAAGATACACAGCCCATTTTTTCTGAAGTACTCAATACAGCATGGTTTACTGATGCACTTCACCAAAGTACACTAGATGCCCACTGAGGATACCATGGCACATCATTTCACTCATAGCAACAACAATGCAACTACAGCTGTTGAGTAGAACTGCCTCCACCACATCACAAGGCTGTGAAGTTAGAAATGTATAAAATGTTAGGGTCCATATAGCTCACAGGAATTGCAAAATTACACAGGCAGTACAACATCTCCGCCAATATCAACAGCAACCTTAAATTAGCATCTAGACATAACATTTCTGAAATACTTAAAAACATTATATTCTGATACTTGGCATAAATTTGTGATGTCAAAAATAAGGTTAAAAAAACCCAAACAAACAAAAACCCCGAACCAAGCTGTACTTACAGTTTCAAACATAGAGATTTAGTACAATTGCAAGGCTTCCTGGGGCGGTTTGCAGATTCAGAAGGAATTAATCTGTGTGTGTGGGGAAAAAGCACATTTATATACACGTACACTGTTTTATCAGTTTCTTCCTGTTTTAAATTCAAGTAAATAGCAGCTCATAATAAAAGCTTTGAAAAAATCTTTATATTCCCCTTGCATTAGGTTTTTGGCTGACTGCATTTAAGTAACTATTACATATATAGTGCCTTTCCAATCCAGAAAGAGCGGGTTTATTTGCTGCAAATCTGGCTGCATGCCTAAAGCAGAAGTCAGGCTTAAAGCTAAAGGAAGCATCATAACTGAAAACTGGCATCAGGGAAAACTTCCCCAGAACCTCTCTACATGCAGAGGGACTAGATCCAGCCAAAGTTCACCCAACATGATTATGCCTTTCCTTTTGTTCTAGTTGGAATTAAAAAAAAAAGCTCTGAAATAATGGGAAAGTAACCCAAAACATGGTATTCAATTTATAGATAAATTTTAAATGAGAGTCTTTAAATGCTCTTAAAACTTGGATTTTGTGTCAGTAATCACTTTTGATGAGATTCGTTCCATCCCTATCCAGCAATTTCTGCACGTAATACCAGGGAGATTAAATCAAACCCATTTGTTTGAATAGCTGCATCTGGATTTGGGATTAGTTTGCATCAGTTGAAGCTGCAGCAACAAAAAGCATCTTGGCATTTCCAATTTCCAGCAAACAATAACACAAGAGGACTGTGCAGAACAACTAAGCCTGCTGTGTTGGGAAAGAGAAAAATAATCTTAGTGGTTACTTTCATCCTTAAGGGAAACATGCAAGACTGAAAAAAACAAAGCCTCCTATCAGGATCCATTTTGGGCACTAGTTCCATTTTGCTCTTCAGCTGGATTTCTGCATGCGTTAAGCATCTAGCTCTTACATTTTCCAGCACCTTTTTCCAGCAGTGTTGAGAGAAAGTTGAGGCCTGTAGCTCCCAGGTGCTGGTGCAAAATGAAGAATGAGAACAGGGAGCTTTCAGGCCAACTTCTTGCTACACGAATTCAAAAAACAGAAAGGAAAACTTTGTTCTCTTTGACCAAGAGACTGGCTCAATTATCAGACAGAGCCATGTCCTTTAGTCAGAAGTAATAACCAGACCACAGTATACCTGATTTTCTTGGAAAAATCCCTCAAACCAAACTCCAACACCTCAGCTTCCCCATTCAGCAGCGGCTTTTTTTGTTTGTTTGTTGGTTGTTTTTTTTTCTCCAGAACACTCACCCATTGAATGGCAGCCGTGCTTGGGACTGGATACTAGATGTCCCCGTAAAGCCAGTGTTGCTTGCTATAGATACATACGATGATTGTTGCAGCTAACAAACCAAAAAAGTTAGTGTAACATCAAAGAAATTAAGGTATACACAAGAGGATGTGTAGCTAGTCTTTTAATTAGCTTTCCAGATATTATTATAAATAATATGCTTGTAAGCATGGTTTTAGACATTTGTAGAACTTGCACCAGGCAGCAACCTCCTGCCTCCATCCTTAGCATAAAAACATTATTTTGAATGATATTTTTGTTCTCTGTTGCAGTGTTTACAGCCGTACAGATAACACAGAGACTACACACAAATGTTCAGACCACAAACAGTTCCAGCTTCTAAAGTCATGCTCATTTTCCCCTTTTTTCCTAAGCAACCCTGCCCCAATAGAACAGGGTTGCTTCCTCCACACATTACTTTAGTAGCTTCCTTAATATACAAGCCACTTATTACAGAATTAAATAAAAGTAAAATGATTTACATTCCAACTTCTCTGCATACCTGGACCTACAGTTTGTTTTTCACATTAAAAAACCAAAAAGCTGGTAAGAACCTGCCAAACAACACTGTTTTGGGCTACCTTCTTTTGTATTACCTATGCACAGCCATTTTCTCCTACTGGGACAGGTCTGAAGACAGAGTGGCACATAACAAGATAGGGACCTACTGGGGCCAGATTGTTTCTGGAACAAAACCTCTGAGGAGAGGTCCAACAAATGGTATGTGGAGGTGGACTGGAAGGACACAGTACGAGCTTCAGAGTCAAACTGCAGCTGTGACAAACCAGAAGGGAACCAGAAATGAAGTTGGTACCAGTAATGCTGTAAGCTGACAAAGTCCTTGTTTGTACAGACTGGATGGTCAGCCTTCAGCAGAAGGTTTCATTTATTCCCCTTTTCATTCTGAATGTTGGTCAGACCTCGACAAAGAACAAAAAACAAATCCCTAGATCTGGGTTGGTATGAGTGGTACCCCTTGCTCCTGACCCCTGCTAACATGGTTAATGTAACTAACACCACTTTATAATGCAAGCAGCCAGTAGTAACCGAGGGGGTCACATATTCATTCCCCTTCCCCTCATTATCAGGCCCTGAAGGTCCTGTGAAGGAAGTAGACAAACCAAACAGATTTCTTCTTCCCCTAACTACCGGCCTCAAGATTCCTGGGCACCAGGCCGACTACTCCTTTCCTTACTGGCTGTGAAGGTCTCCGGCACCTGGACAACCAGCTGGTGGTGATGACCCTGTCATAGAGCAAGGGAAGCGTAACAGCACTGTCTGTAAAATCAAGCAGTCACAAGTCTTAAGTGAGGAACTTGGGCCAGAACCGCTGCTGGACAGTGAGACCCATGACACTCTGGTAGCCAGAGACACCTCCACTGACATCTGCTTCCTCCAAGGACTGAGTGACTGATTTGTACTCCTTTTCATGATTTTAGAGTCTAGATTATGATTGTTATATTGATAAAACAAACCATGTATTAAAGATCTGACCCAATCTGCAGATGGTCTTGGTGATTAGAAACTGTAAGTTAAGATCTAGGTGATCTGAAACTGTAGGTTAAATTGTATTATAAATTCTGTACTATACTACTTATAAAGCTGTAGTCCACTGATTCTGCTTATAGAAATCCTGTGCTATTTTGATTATAAATTCTATGCTATGCTAATAAAAAATTCCTGCTAAGACAATAAAGCTTTAATTGTAATTATGATTTAGTGCCATCATCATTCTGCCAAGGGTCCCCAAAAGAAACTGTCCCCTTAGTGTCAGGTGACAGTTGAGGATCAAGAACCTTTAAGAGAAAGGCAGTATGTTCCACAACAGCACTATTTCTTTATTTATCTCTGGGTTAATACCATACCTGTGTGACATACTGAGCTGGAAGGACTGCATACCCAACATTTCCCGTGCCAGGTGCTGGTGCCAGTACAGTGCCTGGTGGGAGGTTGGTGAGGTTGGGCTGTATCTGTGGCAGTGGAGTGGCTGGCATAATAAGTCTTTGTTGGGGCTGACTAGTAGTAACTATCTGGGAGGTTGGGTTGATCGGTTTGGGCACTACCTGGAGAGAAAAGAGGTCTTCATGAAATCATTGTTTTGTTGATTCAAAATGCATTTTTATTAACAGAGCATTTCATTACAATGCTAAAACTGGACCTTTTTTTCCATCCAGCCAAAATAAGTCAGGAATATGCCTTTTACATTTATCTCACCTGTTTCACAGTCTGTGCTGGCACTATGGGAACAGACATCCGCACTGGGGTTGTGTTCACAACCACTGGCTTAGCTAGTATCAAGAAACAACATCACATTAACACACATTATTCACTCAAAATTCCACAGTTCAGGCCTCCAAACTTTCACATGCGCATAACACAAAGGTACTTAATACTATAACTATGTGCTGAGATTAACTGACCAAACTAATGGCATGTAACACTTATGTCTAAAGAACACCTTTGTAAACAGGTATTTGGCACAAGAGTGAGTGCACAAAGTTTCACAGTAATGGCTGAAAAACCAGCTTGGGTGCAGACCTCCTCTGGACACTGGATTTCGCTTGGCAAGAGAATACAAAACCAACAGCTTGGTTTGAAAATCTTTTATTCCATCACAGCTCCAGAAAGCACGTACAGAAACATCTGGTGCTTCTAAAGCATTTTACATGGAAGAATCTTCATTTTACAGGAGTTCTGGCAATATGTTTGTGGGCTGTCCTGGCTTCACACTCTTCATACAGAGGATCAAGGACTTGCCATGAGTCACCCACAAAGCTGGTAAACTAGGGAAAACCAACCCAAAATGCTCCAAGGATTCAGGCCCTACTACAGAGGAATCTGACATAGAGGAGCATTTCCACATACAAACAACAGGTGACAACAGAATATGAAATTTATAGGAGTCCACCACAAAACCAAGTACATCTGGCAGTCTTGATAGATCTCTATTATGTTCTCGTTTTAATCCTTACAAAACAAACAAGAAAAAAAAACAAGAAAAACTTACTTCAAACAACATATTAGTACAAGCACTTACCCTGTTGAAGAGGTTGTGTATTTGTACTGGGATGACTGGCCGATTGGGTTGAACTACTAGCTGTTGTGGCAGTAACGAGCCTGACATAATGGAACTTGCTTCCAGGTACCTGAATCTGCTGAACATTTGGTGCAGTTGCCAAGGGAATAATTGTCTTGAATTGAGACGTACCCACTCCTCCTACAGTAATGGTCTGCACTGCTGATTTCACAGCCTGTTAAGCCAACACAGACAGCAAAGTTACTTGTACAAAGGCAGGAAGAACATCAATGTGTTTATTCCTCAATTTATTAGTGAGCAACTCTTCAATCCATTCATATCTTTGAGAAGCAAGTCAGTTATCCCGATATTTTTTTTTTAAAGTAAAACGGATGCAAAGAGATTAAATGCCCCTCAACAGCTCAGAGCAAACTAAGTTCCATTTTCTGTGCTCTACACCAAACACCAGAGAAAACTAATATTTACATGAGTAGGGTGACTCAGTCCACCCCAGATACAATATTTGCCACAGACACTTCAGGTGACTACAAAGAACATTGCTCAGTTTGTATTCAGAATCAGGCAGTGAACAAACCTAGAAACATTCCTACTAATAAAAACACATGGTAAGAACTTGCAGAACTGTTTGTGCCGGACTGTGGCATGATTTATCTGTGTGTACAGATACGTCCTGTAAGACAGTTTGTGATTAATACACAGAAATCACTGTGCAGCCCTTGAGAAGGAAATGGAACAGAGTCCATAAACTGACAGCTGAAGACATGAGAAAGAGAGCACAAGCTGAGAAATGAAAGAAGCAACATCAATGAAGAGTAGCAAACCAAATTTATTAAGGAAAAAAAACAAAAGGGGGAAAGAAAGGGAGTTCAGCAGACCTGTGCTACCTCACAGCTGGAATAACAGTACATCTTGAATTTGCAAGACTTCATCAATTTCTTTCAAACTACAAACTGATAACAAGCAAATATTTATTTTATATATACACATTCATAAGTCTACCAGTTTGATAACAGCCTCTTTTTCCAGCCTTGTTGACAATCTCAAACCTTAGTTTATTCCTCCTTTTTTTCCTTCCACCTATCTTCTTTTGGAGCTCAGCTTACTATTCTCAGTATATTTTAATATCAATACTAAACATATAATTGTCCTTGGCATTAAGTTTTCATATTAAATTTGGTTGATAGCATGATGTGACTTCTTATTAGAAGATTTTCCCAGCTCCCCAGCTTTCAGCAACTACACAAACTAAATCTCAATTTGCACATATCTCACTGGAAATATAAGCCCAGTCTTTTAAAAGAAGGTGTTTCCTTGGAATTTTTTTAAATATACTGAGACCTCAGCAACCCAGAGCAATTCAAAATAAGCTCTATCTGCAAGCACAGTCACAGCCTAAGTGTTATCACGGGGAGACCAGCATGAGCAAAGTTCCCTCTAGCACACAAATTAGTGTCTGCCATCCAAGGACAACTGGGAAAATTGTAAAATTCAAGTGACAGTTCTTCTAAGGGCAGGTTCTTGAGTCCAGTGAAGACAGGTGAAACCCTTGCATTGTGTCAGATAGCTTTGGACCAGAACTCAGTATGTATACTATCTCCACTTTGTCTCTTAGGGTGCTTGCGTCAGAGTGACTTAACCTTTTAACAACTGTTTCAAAAAGACAATTTTGCCAGTTTTACTCTGAGGTGGAAAAAAACCCCAAAACCAAAACATGTTGGTGTCTACATCTCCATATCAGCATTCCAGTTATCACCTGTATTGGTAAGACAAGACAGGCAAGTCTCTGGTCTCATGCTGTATATGCAACTGTGTCCACTCCCTAGTGTTTTTTTAGTTTTTTTACACTCACATGCATCCCTTCATGTTTACCAAAACAGGAACACAGACATTAAGATAGGAAAAAATTCACTTAAGATTACAAAACAGAAAAAAAGTAAGAACCGTATTTTGTAAGAAAGATCATTTTTGTCTCGTCATTCATTAATGCAAATCAATTTATCAAAGGTGTTAGTGAAAATCCTGATATTTTTCTAGAACCGAGACATAGGAAACTAACAATTTCTAATTCTGTAGGTCTCCAACCATGGTGTCTTACTTATGCAGACCTCTATCACAAGAATAGAAATTCCATTGTTGCAAACCTTAGAAACACCTGGAGCCCTAGTCAGTGGCCTAGAAACACTGGTAGAAGAGATAGAACCACCCAAAGAACTCTTCCTTGTGTCATAAGGAACCTTGCATATGACTTAGGAGATTCAGTATACAGAGCCAAGAACTTGCACACAGTGGGGCTTTCCAAGTCAGAAAGCTGCTTTCTAACAGCATGCCCTTATACGGGCTTGCAATGGTTTGCACCCCTCGATTGAAGAAATGCATGCTCCTCAGGGCAATGCTTTGGCCAATTCTTAAGCAAACACCATTACAGGAACACCTTGGAACTGACCACTGCCAATTTGCCATTCAACACTCCAGTTTCCCACAAGTGATGAGACAGAGACACACTAGAAGACAAAGGAAAGTCAGTCTGTACCTGGGCGGTTGTGTGGTTGACTATAGCCTTCCCAGGGGAGGAGGGTGCTGACTGCTGTACTGTGAGGATCTGCTGTCCTAACGCTACATTCAGTGGGACGCCCACCGTCTTCTGGGGGGAGTTGGGAGGCTGGGAGGCCACTGACACCACTGTTAGCTGCTTGGCAAAACAAAGAAGCAGTTTAAATCTCTGCACAGGATACGAGACCCTGTACATACACATTTCTCCTCTCATGAAAATAATGTTCTCCACCAGTAACAAAATTTCTTCCTGTGGACAAGAGTTCTGTATTTAATCACAAATCACATGGATCGAACCATGCAACAATAGCACATAGACAGGTTAGAAACTTCAAGACATTGCTGGTTTCCAGCACCAAAAGGCCCCTGCAGAAAGCTAGCACTGCCTCTGGTTTTGTGTTTGGTGGTGGTTTTTTTTTTTTGTTTGTTTGTTTGTTTTTTTTTTTTTTAAAGGAAACTAGCCCACTGAAACTATTGTCCATTGTCAGGATGGATTTTTCTGAATAACAGCTTTATACTCAGTACCATGACTATTTCACCATAAATGGAAATTTTAAAGGAGAGCTCGGGGTGGGGGGAATCTCACCTTACAGTACTGATTCAACTAAAGTATAAGAACGTCAGTGTTTTCAAATCTAGTTTCTAGATTCATGTAGAGATCCAGTCTTCTGACCACATTTCTACAGACTGTAGTGTTTGAATACTCTATTCTATGTAGCCACACCTCTTCCAAGGTTGGTTTTCTATTTTTTCTTCTAAACTCCCTTTTATGTTTTAAAAAAACTCCCAATTTTTGAAAACATTTGCTTTTAAAAGATACTCAGAATTACTTATCTATAATAAATTCAACATGTAACCCCCCACTCATTGTGAATTCTAGATACATTATTTTTTTTTCACTTCTTCCTCATGTTGCTTCTCTCACTAATCATTCTCAAACACAAGTCCTTCACTCCATTTGTATAATGTTACATAACTAAAGCATGGCCAAACTAAGAGAATTCTTTACTCTTACACTAGTTTTTTATACATGATATTTAGTTTGCATGTACTATGCATCTTGTTCCCCCCCCAACCCTTCCTTTCTCCAGCAATACTCCTCAGTTTTATCAAGTCTAAATACAAGCGTCACCATGACACTCATCTATAACAGAGTTTATGATGGATTAGTTACTTTTACTATGTATTGCCCACCTGTGCCAATCTGTATTTGTCAAGGACCACCACAAACCTCATTTACTTCAGATGTGATTAGGGAAGACTAAATTATCTATGCAGTAGCAGGCAACGGTTAATAAGTGCTGACCTATTAGCATCATTGAGGTCTCCTCTTAAACAGCCTGTTAACTTTTTATGAAGGCATTAAAAAAAATACGGTTCGAGCACTTCGCTAAGAGAGAACAGCTGCTCTTGGAATGGATGCTTAGGGAATAGCAAGAAATGGCAGGAATAGGAAACTAATGCAGTAATGCATATTTACTTAAAGCCATAGTAAGGTAGCCAAATGCAAAAAAATCTAGCTTAGGCCATTACCACAGAGTATTATGATGTGCAGTGTAGACTCTGGAGCAGCTAGCAGTAAAGACAGAGCGAGCTCCATTCAGACCACTGTGCAGGAGGGATAGAAGGCTGCTGCCAGAAATCAGGTCCTTACCTTATTAGGGGATTTGAGTGGCGAGATAGCTATTTTACTCGGTGTCTGTTGTGTTGTTGTACTCAAAGATGATCCAATGACTCCACTGTCAGAGATAGTTATTGTCTTTGGTGGTGTTCCTGGAGCAGCCTGTGAAAGAACCCTCCCTATAAACAATGAAGATACCATCAGCTCAAGTTATATCTGTTTACTTTAACTTTTAAAGCAAAGTTTTCTCTACATCTGAGAGATTAATCAACAAAGAGGAAAATAATTTGGCATTATTGCAAATAAAAAGATAGTTCACTTGGGCTTAAAAAAGCCAAAATGTACATTGAGCTTTCCGCAGCATTCAGCTGAAAATTCTTTAAGCCAGGACAGCATCCTGAGGCATGCTGCCCCCCAATACACCTGCGCTGTGCACAAACACCCAGCCAGCTGGCAGTTTCCTAGAACTCTCTGGGCTGCTGCCAACATACAGAGAAACTGAGCATCTGTGGGGGGCTATCTCCTTTTAAAACTTCAGCCATCAGAAACAAGCTGTGTTACAGTGACCAAGGAAAAGGTGTTTGGTCTGTCTACGCTCAATTCTAAGATTTTTTTTCTTCTCTGTGTTGGCATTTGGGTTTTTTTCCACTGCTTAACAGAATATATGACACCCCTGTCAAAACATGGATGGTGGTGTAACTCTACAAACTATCTGCTTTTACAACGGCAAAAAAGGTTAAACATTAAAACCAGCAGCTCCAAATCACAAAATCAGTCTTAGGAACATTGTGGAACTCCCAGAGTGGAAAAAGATATTTTTTTTTTTTCATACTCTAAGATTCTTTCCAAAAAGTGCTTGACCACTGAGCTTTCCTCTGCTGCACTTTGGCTCAGGTTAATTTCTGCCATAGCTTCTGTCACCCATTCTCTTGTACTACATTTATAAAAATAAGAAATAAACAAACACCAGCATAACTTTTCCATCCAAAACCAAACAGTGGCATGACAATTAAGTCAACTAGAACTAACAAGAAAAAGCATCATCCTTGTGGAAAGCTGCCTTCCTCTGAGGTCCACATGCTCTAAAATAACCTTCACTTTTGTGCAGTCTAAGTAACAGTGCAGATAGTTGCCAGCAGTTGCCAAAGCCACATGCAACCTGAAAAATGTCAAGAGTTTGTGGGAATTTTACCATCTACAGTATTCAGTGCTTTGAGTTTGTTTTTCCCTGGTCTCAGCTTTCCCTTTCTCCCTACCATCCCCTCTGCACCCCTTGACATCAGCTTCCTAAAACAGCATGTGGCTGCTTATATTGACAAGTCCTTCAAATTTACATCTTCCACCTCAGTTGCAGAAATTCCCAGGCAATTAAAAATATTTATCAGTTTCATGAAAACACACATACACAAAAATCAAAACACAACACACAAATATTACAACTTTGCCCAAATGATGCCAGCCTCTCAAAGCTGGCAAGCCGCGCTGGCTTTTTGGGATGGTGAGCAGAAAGGCAGATGTTTAAAAAGATTTTCCTCTCAGTTACAGAACCATCTTCACCTGCCAGTAATGCTTCTCACAGGCTCAGGGATAGGTACTCTTGATTTTCCACCATCCTGGTTTAAAAGCTGGAAGTTCGTTTATTTTATACAATATCTGCTTGGCAGTATTATGCAGATATGCTTTGATTTGGACATTTCCCTTCATTCTGGAGGCAGCAAACTTGAAAACATGCTCTTGTTAGTATTATTTTTGTTGTGGTTCCTTACTGTTTACCAGTTTTCATGGATCACCAGATGAAAACGTAATGCAACTTCAAACGGCTCATTTCAGGTTTTTTAATGGTTTTGAGTTGGTTTTTTTTGTGTTTTGTTTTTTTTTTTTTGTGTTNNNNTTTAACATATAAACAGCTTAATTAAAATATTTATAAACATAGTGAAGCAATCTTCTTATTCACAGGTCTATACATTTGGTAGGGAATTGTTTGAGAAAGTGGAGAAACTGGGGAGTGGGATGGGGAATCCCTCTTTCACCTGAAACACAAGTCAGGCTTCAGGGTGCAGGCAGCCTGACAAGGAAAAGATTATGTTTCAGTTATGTGCCATTCAGCTGAATCAGTTTTGAATACAGAAGACAGTTCCATTCTTTTTAAAACCAGCTCAAGTCCTAGTTCTGTAAAGGCTTAACAAATTACTTTAAATATGTGGAAAATATTTTAGGCCTACTTGCGTTGGTCAATACGGAAGCGGTTGAAGACATCCTTCAGAGCTCTGAAGACGACTGGCTTCTCACATTTGTCCTTTTGAGATAATTTACATGTCTCGGATGTTACTTGCATATATGCAATGATGCATTTAGCAAGGGACACATCAGTCCCACTGCCATGATAAACAAATGATTACACTGTGGGTTTTAAATTTTTTTTTAAAGGGCACAAACATAGATTTGTTTTCCAAAGAGACAATTTCTTATTTGTCTTAATTACTTTCTTAGACTCTGTGATGTTTATTTTTGAAGTAGGTGAGCAACTTAACAGAAAAAACACAGCTTTATTCACTTTTTTCCACTCAAACGTTTTTTTCCTGTTATTTGGATGCAATACATTTAAGTCCAACTATAAGCAGATTAAAGTAATACAAGATCATGTATCTCCTTTTCCCCCTGTGTATTTATATAATATATCTACAAATACTTTGTTTATCAAGTAGCCTTTTCTCTGGCTGGAAGGTATTTTTTCTCCTCCCCAAAACACAGAAAAGTGAAAGCATCTTACAGTAAAAGCAAAATGATCAAACTCTACAACCACAAAGGTAATCTAAACGACCAAAGTGTAAAGGTAAACTGCATTTATCTGCTTCGACCCACAACACTGATTTCTTTTGTTCAATTGCTTGAGTTACTTCAACAAACTAGAGTAAAATCACTGAGAGAAAAATATTTCTAAATCGCCATGTCTTTTAACAGCCTTAAAAAAAAAACAGTAAAGCAAAACAAGTCAAAGTAGTACAACCTGCAATGACTGGTGACACTTGAGTGGTCTGCCCTGTAACAGCTTTGCTATTGATCGGTTTTGCAAAGATCAGCTTGGTGATCACCGGGCCAGAAGTTGGGGTTCTGGTCTTCTTTGCAATCTGAAAGTTGGAGGAAAAAAAGATCTAAAAATGCATTTTGGATCTAAATCATTGTATTGTTAAGTACATTAGAAAATAAAAAGGGCAATATTCGCACACATGATTAGAAGAATAATTGCTTGTCTTGCGTTTCATCTCCGTTTCTCACTCAGGAAAGAGCTAGGATATCATCCATGCCACTTTAGAAAACCAGCCACCAAAGCAAGATAGCCAAATCCCTTGCAGCTTTTTTATAAACGCTCTCTCTGTGCAAACATACCTCATCTTCAAGATGCTGAAATTATTTCTCATATACGGTTGGTCTATGTAAAAACATTAAAATTAAATGCATAACTCTCAATATTTGAAGCTTTTAAAAAAGTTACTTCTTTTTCAGACAACCAGGACAAAACTTTTTCCTCAAGTGATTTAAATTACAACTACTGTTCTGAAACATCTCTTGATCTATTCTGACATTACAGCACATTTTTATCCTGCAAATGGGGAAACAGCCTTCTTCAACAATTCTTAAAAAGGACATGGATCATCAGTCCTCCTTGAAAGCTTTGGGTACTCACTAGCCAAGAACAAATCAGTTGGCTACATCCAGGTACAAGGGAGTGTTTTTTACCTTCTGTGATCCAGTTTCCTAAAACACAGCTGGACCAGGAACAGATACATGCAATTCAATGAGACAGATCACTTCAACTTGAAATTTTTATAAGCAGGGTTTTAGAATCTTAAAAGTCTTAAACAAGACTTTTTCCCCTTTTGAAGTTAACTACCAGATGCATTTATCCTAATTGTTTATATACACTGGAATCCAGCTGGTAAACAGTTCAATTAAGAGGCTGACTTCTTTCAAAGACTATTTTAACCTGTCGACTGCAGAGCCTGGCTGCAGATGCAGACTATGACTAGGACCTTCCTTGAGTCCAAGTGAGCACACTGGAAGTAATCTGAAGGCCTTACACTTACCCACACCCAGGTCAGGCTCGTAATGCCTCTCCTCCACCACACATGCCCAGCCACATCCCATAGGTACCAGCCACCAATTCCAGCAATATCCAGGCACGACACTGGCATCCATGTGGGGAGCCACCTCTCAAAGGTGTAGAACCACCTTTGTTACTCAAGTAGTTAACTGGAGAAATCTCACTGATGTAAAAAGATAGAGATGACAGCTACTTTTAACAGGCTGAGAACTTTGTGAGCGCTTAAATGAAGCAACTGAGTAGGCTGGATGTTATGGTTTCCTACACAAAACCCTATTTATATAATTTGCCGACTGAAAACACCTCCTTTACAGTAGAGTAATGCCAAAACATTTGAAGTATTCGGTAGCATATAACGAATTCCCCAGCTGCCCTGCAAAGGGCACATGTGAGGCTGTTTCAGCTCCCAGCAGCATACTCACAGCAGAGCTGGGGAAGCTGGAGCTCACCCCACTATGGTGGAAAGCAAACGCTGCCTCTGCATGCCTAAGCTGTGCCCAACCAAGGGAAGCCAGCAATGAGCAGCTCTGACACCAGGCAGTGACAGAAAACAAACTTCATTTACTAGAAGCCATGTGTTGCTCCACATTTACAGTACAAGTGTTCCTCAGAGGAAAACCCTACCTCAAACCATTGGCAGGTGAAGGTCACCTGCCCAAATATGCTGCATCCAAGCCTCATTGGCTGCTTTATAGGTGGCATACAATAGTCAAGTCTCACAATGAAACTGAGAAGAAAAAAAAAACCCAGTCTTTTTGGAGATACATTACTTAAAACCTTGAAACATAAGTTGTTTGAAGAAGCAAACTTCATTCACAGACCAGTTTACAAATTTAAATAAAAGCCAGTTTAACATTTCAAGGATTCAGTTCTCTTAGCACATACACAGCTGATAGATGAGCAGGCATGTTATCAGTAAATTCTTTTGTAAATTTGCACACATTTTAATTTCTGATAAATACCCCACATTTCATCTGCTTGATTTGAGATTTCAATTCTGCTGAAATTAATCTTACCCTGCCATAAGGTATTACTGTAACTCAACTGCTATTGCTTTTGCACTCTGAAGCGGGGGCAAAGTCTGGCTCAGGTCATGATTAAGAGCCAGCTCTGGACAACAGCAGTCATTTCCCAGTAACAGTCAACAAATGCGCTTAGATGACTTACATGAATATGTGTAAAATACTAGCTACCTGTTAATGTGAAGTATTTCAGAAAAAAACATAAAAATCCCAAACTGATAACTGGTCAACATAAGCAGCCCAGCTTCCCTCAGACACAACTTGCAATATCCTCCTCAGATAAAAGTCCCCCCTGCTTTTTGGGTGAACTGTTTGTCTACGAAGAAGGAGGTCTAACAAATGAGTGAATCCCTTCAGGGCTTAGGAAACAAAGCAAAACTCAAATGTCATTGGTTATAGGTGAGGAACAGCCCTTGGCCCCCAAGGGCAGGCAGTGCACTCCTGCCCTTACATGCTGCCAAGAGAGCCTTCCTGAGGTTTTTGCCACTGGAGCTGATAACCCCAGCTACTTGTGACAGCCTTCTAGGCATCAGTGGGAAACTTGCTAGCCAATTCAGTAGAGACTGGAGAAGCCAGTGGAAATAATCAAGATGACAGACTACCCCTCTGATGCTTCAGAAAGAGCAAGTTCTCTGGAGCCCTCTGCCTTTGCCAGTACCAATCACCAGAAGCTTAACATTATTCCTCTGCCTGTGCAAGCAAAACATGCTCTCTACAAGTTACTTTGAATTAGACTGCAAAAATACTTCCTAGGGCAATAAGCTCTTCCATAAGAAAATTATTATAGAACCACACCAACCTTCTTTCCCCTACAGAAGTAGATTTATCTGCAATCATCTTTATTTAAAAGGTCAGTTTGTGTCTTCCTAAGCACTGTCCACTAAGCAAGATGAACCAGCAAGTTTCAGACTTTGTTTTCAGCTGTCAAACCATGTTCTATTCATACAGAAAAAGGCACGTGCATACCTCACATTTATTGCTGGACTGAATACCCATATAGTCAACTGCCACAAAGAAGCTAACGTACTACAAAGCCACTCCCTAGATGAGCTCATGGGTGCCTGTCCACATAGCCACGCCCTATGTAATTTATATTTGGCATAATATGAAAAATCAGAGACTCTAGAAATAGGAGAACAGTGTACTTCAGAGAAGATGAAGAAGCTGAGCTAGGAATGGGAGTTCACTCTCAAGTTAGGGAGTGTACAAGGTCACTCTTCCATGATGAGATAAAGCCACAATGATGGCTTAGCAGTTGTCTTGCCATGGTACCAACAATGCTACAGACACATAGATTTAACGGCTGAAACACAGAGCCAGTTACCACATCAAGACAAGCTCAAGTTAGACTAGCTTAGTGGCAGCAATCACAATGGGTCTGGACATCTGGTTGAGAGTCATCTGCAAGGCCAAACTCCTGCTTAATGCATTTGGACTAAATTAGCGCACCAGCAGGCATATTACTGTTTTTAAGCCTGTATGCAGGCAGGAGACACAGGCTGAAAGCAGACGCACTTGCCCAGTAGTTTTGTCCATTCATCCAAGGGCAGTGGTTTCAACTAAATCAGGACAAGCTGCCAAGGGACAGTAATAAACCTCTGGATATAGAGGAAGCCCAAGGTCCTGCCACATTTTACACCTCAAAGTGTAATCAGAGATGGAGCCAGATTCCAAGGAACATTTTGCTCAACTCTATCAGTTACGCCTTTTTTGAGGTGCTAAAATGTCAAATGTCACAATTGGATTACAGCAAAGTTAATTGAGTTTCTCTAATAACCTGCACAGCCCCTACAACAGTGAGGATGTAAGGAGAACTGAAGAGAGCTCTTTGTCATCTAATCTTTTACCAATTCACTTCAGCACCAAGTTGAACTGCTGTGCTGCCTTGCATCCAAAATACCTGATTCACAGTTACACAAGACCTTTGGGAGACAGGGAGGCATTCACAGCTTCCTTTTCCACTCACTGAAAGGTTAAGAGGCTTGTTCAAGACGATGGGGTAAATGCATGACTTCATTTTTCTAAGCCAGGGACCCAATGCATGTGTTACCTCCCCTGTCATTCATGACAGGGCAGCCCAAGAATCTCTCACCTAGCCTCATATGTCCCTCTGATACTTTAGTAATTTCATACAAGGAAAAGCACTGTCTGAGAAGTGCTAATGTAATCATCTTCCCTGCCCTATTGGGTACTTGTAACCAACTCAACATTGCCTTCTTGCTTTTCATTTCTACTTCCTCCTCTCCTTATAGGAAAAAAAAAGGAATGCCAGGTGTTAACGATTCAATCTGGTTTGCAAATGGAAGCAAAGGTTAAATAAAAAGACATCACAACAAAACAAGTTTACTCAAACTGCAATTAACTAGATTTACAAATGGATGCAAGTCCATTTGCAAGAAGAGCTTCTGTTAAGGAACCTGTAGAATTCCTAATGACAAACAGTAGAGGTCAATTGCCAAGTCGGTGTATTTCAGTCACTGATGGCACAGGTCATCTCGTGCAAGCAAAAGCACATCACAGCTAAGTCATTCTCCTCAGTTTCCTGTATCTGTCACTTGGCAGTGAGTAACTGAAGCCAAGTAACAGGAACTGATCCACTCTTAAATGTTCCTAATCCAGTCAAGAGTAGAGGCTTTTAAAAAAAGCTATGACAGCCATATCATTAATAATCAAGGTACAAAAAGAAAAGTCACTTAAGAAAATGGATATTTTTCAAACAGCCATTACTAAACGTGTCTTCACAGGTATGATGTAGCAACAAAAAAGGAGAAAGCAAAAAAACAGTGCAGGGATTGTCTGCAGCTTTAAAAACAAGCCATCTTGAAAGTCGCTCCCATTTGCTTGCCTTGAAATACTAGTTGGGGAACTTAACATTCAGCTAATAACATGCTTAGAAGTTTGTCATTTTTCACATGCATCAAATTAGATTTATTAACATACTTTAATTTCTCATTTAATTTAGACTGTAAAATAAATATTTTTCCATCATAACCTGCATTGAGTTCTACTTTTCCTTCACTTTCATAAGGTCTTATTTCCACCTCACTGCCAACTAGAACAAAGTCACTTATGTTTAGTTCTGCCATATACCAGATGAAAATCAGACCCTTTGGGTCACAATCCAAGCCTTTTCAACATATTTTCAGGTGCCATCAGATTCACTGTGGTTTCAAATATCACAAGATCCATGCTGGAAATTGGGAACAAGATCTTGAAGTGTCCATCTTATGATAGCATCTAGTCAATCAGTGTCTATTAACAAGTTTAACTAGATTTGAGGCAGACAAGATATACCTTTCTGTTCTTTTTCAAATGCTGGAAGGTTTTTTTCAGAGAGTTTATTTTAAAAAAAAACCCTAAACATAATAGGCAGAAGCTACTCTTTCATAAATGAGTAAGGCAGCGTACACTTTGAATAAAGAACAAGAGGCGTATAGAGTTCAATTCACTGTTCCTGAAAGCACGTAGAATTTATTTTTATAGAATGAAAATAAAGGGAAAATTCTCTTCAATTTACTGAATTTTAATAGCTCACTTTGTCTGAGGCAAATCTTAAGATTCTAGACAGTAGCTAGAGGTAAAGGGCCTAAAGTGGTAAATGCATCCACAGATGAAAGCACGGGCTAAGAGCAGCATTGTATTTTTTAATACAAGGAATAAATGCAAAGGCTGAAAGTAACCATGTGTCAATGAGTGAAGGAAATGGACAACAGTTGCAGCAACCTAATTGTTCTTAAGATGTTTCATCAGTGTAATTCACTTTACCTGTACTGTTTTTAATTGCTGGGTCTGCAAAACAGAAGGCTGAGCTGCAGTGTTTATCAGCTGACTTCCTTGCGTCAAAGCTGAGACACCGACGACAGGTTTCACTTCTGAACGACCTCCAATAACAACTTTGATCTGCTGGCCTTGTACCTTGGAGTCTCCACCTTGGGCTTGGGACGTGGCCTTCTGAGCCTGCGGGAGTTGGCTGTGGGGTAATGCTAAAACAATAGGCTGGCCAGACTTGCCCAAAGTTGTTACGATTAGCTTTTGCCCATCTGGTTTAATACTCTGATTCCCTATTTTAATATCAGCGGTCTTGTTCAGAATAATTTGATTGGCTGATATAGTGACAGGGGTCTGAGCACCAAGTTTATGGAGGCCACTGGGAAAGGTAGGCTTTACTACTGCATTCACATCAGTTTTTGGGGTTGTGGTGTTCACCGTCACATTGCCCGAGTGATTGCTGGGTGCAGTAACTGATTCTGTGGTGACTGTGGCTGTAGTCGTAGCTAAGGAGTCACTGGTGGAGTTTATGTTCACTATTTCTTCCAGTTCAGTTTCCATAGGAATAGAATCTCCCACTGGGGACGACACAATAACTGCCTCGATGCTGTCGTCTTCCACCAGAGTTATACCAGTGTCCATTATTTCCTCAGGGAGCAAGCTGTTGACTTCTGCTGAAACCACCTCCATTTTAGCAGTTGTGGCAGTGACGACCAGAGCAGGTACTGCAATAACATTTTAAAAAGTTATTGGCTTCCAGAAAACATACATTTTCAAAGTTTTATGAATAATATTACCAAAGAAGAAAATATAGTTGCAGAAGTTTTTCGCACTGAAGGTATTGTCCGTGCACAGGAGGGACATAAGAAAAAAAATTATCAAAACATAACATATTTAAGCTGAATTTACTCTCAGTAAGAATTTATATCAAACCTCTTGAGCATCATCCACTGAAGTCAAATCAAGGAACTGACTTGCTATGGGTTACCAGTCCACTCTTGACAACACAGTACACACAGAAGTAGTGTTTCCCCCTAAGAGACAAGTACCTTGTTCACAGACATTTAAGCTCATTGAAATATAAAGCAAGAGTTAAACAGCTTTAAAAATCCAACAGATAATGACTTTTCTCATATACGTCAACATTGATTAGCAGGTTATCTTGCCTCAAGAGACTTGTTGTCCATACCAGATGTAACAGGTTAATTTTTGCCGAATTCTCATTTTGGAAATCTCAGAAAAACAAACAGCTGTCTAGTGATGGGCTTTGACAAACCCACAAGCTCAATCAATAGCCTGCCTACCCCAGGACCAAGCCAAAGCCCTGCCCTTCCAAGATGAACACATAATTCCTCTATGCTGGTGAAAAGAGCAGCTCAATATTTTTTCCTTAATACTCACAAGAAAATATAATGCCTAAATTCATGATTGAACTGTGCTCTAAACATAAACCAAAGAACACCCCATTTGAAAGAAAATAGATTTTTTAAAGCTGACTAGTAAGAGCAACCAATTTATATTAAAAAAAAACAACAGTGAGATTCAAAGCCAGAGTCACTTCCCACTTGAGAAACCTTAAAGACACTGCTGGAAATGATCACAACTACTATTCCCACTTAAAACTGTATCACTGTCAAGAGGCTGAAAACAGATCAGTTTAATAAGGTGTTTTTCCCACTTCCTGACCTCATCAGCACGCTTGGGCACTGGTCAGGCGAGCACACTGCGTGGGTATGAGTATGCACTCTTGAGTACTTATTATAAGCTCAAGAAGACAGGATCCTTGCAAAATCAGTTTCCTGCTTGCTAGCTGGGTTATTCATATGAAGCGACATTCATAATTGAGGAACTGTGCCACTAAAAACACTGACCAAATACTGAGGTGACATTGATTCCTTTGGAGTCACTGTGGTTCCATTTTGCACATGAGCTAACTACAGAACAGCTACATTTCGCCCAGGAAAAGGATGGGGAAAAAACCTTACTATAATCTACCTAGTTTCCATGCCAAGCTCGGTAGGCTGTGCTGGAGCAGTCCATGGCCTTCCTGATCGTGAAGGGTGACATCGTGATTCCCCTCACCTCCAGAGTATAAGCCATATCAAACTGCCATGATATTCAAGAAGCCTGAGCTGTGAAAGAATTTGTCCAGATGACTGACAGTCAAACTCACAGCTCACTTATTGGCAGGCATTTAAAGATTCAAAGTTATCTGATATTTCTGCCACAAATATCTCCTTTGGAAAGTGTTTCTCCCAAAGTAATACCAGTACAGCTTGCAGTGTTACCAGCCCCGGTAACTAGCACTAGACAAAACAGCTTACTCCTAAGGACATATTAGTAACAGTACTGCATTGCTGTCTTAAAGTCAAATTAGTTAACTGCATACAAGATTACACAAAAATAGGAATAGTAAAAGCAGACTGTTTCAGCAAATATTAAGGCCACTAGCTCTCCTCCTGAGCTGTGTTGCTTTATTGTCTCCTCATCAACCTGCATGGGCTTGTGTCTTAGATCTAACAACTTGGAACTATTTTGGGAAACCCTCCTCCCCATCATCCTGTTCTACACTGACAAGCACAAGGGGCTTGAATCCAGAAGTTAGACTACTAGGGTCAAGTGCAATCCAAATAATGATTGCCTCCATGTTTGAAAAGGAGGGAATAATATAAATCAGACAATGGAAAAATCGCCAGATTCAGTAAAGAAAATAATTGTAAATTACTTGCTTTTTGATTTGCATTTGTACATATTATTTCCTAAAACAAAGGTCATTCTTAGTATCTTTTAACAGTATGACTGTAAAGTATTTACATATATTTAGGTATTTCTGTAGTACAACACTTATTTATATTCTTCATTCTTACCATTTGGTTATGTTACAAAGCAGTAAACGGTTATTAAATGCCTATACCTAGTTGAAAGGATATTTATATTTAAATGCATGAAGTCAGGGTTTTAAATAGCGTTCTGACTTCAGACAAGCCACTTGCACGTCAGAATGCAGAAGGAAAAGAAATACATTACATCAAGTCTGGAATCAGAAACTGACAGGTTAAAAGAAAAGAAACATTATACATGGTCACTGCATTAACAGTTTATGGCCATCACATTGGAAGATTTTACAGTTATTAGGTCGCATCAATTTTACAGTTGGCTTCCATTAACATCTTCAGGCTAGTGTCATCAAAAACAGCAAGGAAAGAACCACAACACAACCCATTTGTTCTATTTCTTGATTGCTTATTGGATATGACCAAAATAGATACATGAAATGCAACAATGAAAATATCCTAGCTATACGAGAGGCTGCTGTCGTCAAAGGCAGCTTTAACATCCCAGCAGATTTTACTTCTAGGTATTTAACCAGGATTTCTCTCAACAGTTCAGCTGCTTGTTTTTTCTGATGCTTTTATACCAAACATGCACTGTTTCCATTTCTCTGGCTCCTCTACTAAAGCTATTTCCAACAGTAAAAGCATGCCAACCTCTTTTAAGATTCTAACAGTTTTGAGATCTTCAAGACAGGGTAGAGAATTATTTTAACTATTTAAAAAGACTTGAAAGTTTCCTTCATATCAGCAATTATGCTTTGAGTCATTTGATAATGCAAAAGCTGTACCTACAGTGCCCCAAAATGATGCACCAGTAAGTGTTTACACTTATTTAGCTCAAAACCTGAAGAAAAAACAATCTAAACCAAGGAAGTGGATAAGCACACTATCAGACTGGGGAACTCCACAAAAATTCTAGGATCAGATTACTAAATAGATAGTTTTAGCTGACAAAATAATGGCCATACATCTAAACTAAAAGCTCAAGAAGAAATTCACGTAATGAAGATTTGTTTGGAAAAAAGACTGTCCTAGCATAGCTCAGGACACCCAACCAGCCAAACACATTAAAAAAATAAGGGACTAAAGCATATCATCAGCAAAGTCTTGGAGCAACAACTTTGAAAAATGCTGAGTACTGTTAGAAGGAGGACAAGGACAAAAGCTCAGCTTTTGAGTGAACCACTTCTGATCATCTTACCTATGGCACAGATCTCTACTTGGTATTCACAAAGAATACAGATAAAATGTCATAAATGGTAAATGGGATTTATAAGGAAGAGGATAAAGAATGCTATCATTGTTGGCAAAAATACAGAATGGTGCCTGACAAGTACCTGTGAACTTTGATCTATTTTTTCCTTTTCCGTCACTAGTATGTCAGTGCAGAATCTTTAAGAAACTAACACTGTTAAAGTGCTGAGATCTATTAAATCAACACCTTTGTTGACAAAACATGCAAAACAGCCACACTAAATAGGAAAATCAAAAGAATTAATAGAATAAAGCACATTGATATACAAACAAGAAAACAAAATGTAAGATACAACAATGCCTGTATTTTAAAGTAACTAACTGCATCGTATTACAGCTCCAGAAATGCCCCCATTTCACTAAAATAACCTTCCAGTCTGCAATCATGAGCAGTTTGAGTGCAGCACTTACATGAGGATATGTAACAAAGCCATCAGTGAGGCTATGTACTGCAAGGAAACTGTTCAGAAATTCAGATAACTCGGAAATAAGGTTGCTGAGACCAGCTTTACAGGATGTCCTGGAATGGTGCTGCATGTTAGCAAGGTCATCACTATGATGCTGTGGACTAAGGGACTCATCACCATTTGTTGCCCCATTAGCAGTCCCCTTCCCATTCTCTTCTCGTTACACCGCACAGAACTGGTGGCATTCAGCCGTGGGGAGACTCTGCTATAACCTGACAGGTTTAAGAACATTGGCCAGACCTGCCTTAAGTCATTGGTAATGTTCATTTTAAACTACATTCTTAAGTGTCACTTTCACCAGAATATAGGGAAATCAAATCAGTAACAGCTTTTGTATGAGCACCTATCTCGAAGTGCAAAAAATTCCACCCCAAAATCTAAAGTTTCATAAATGCATTAAGTCAAACTGAGCCCGCAAAATAGCAGGGATTCTCTTGGGACCAGTAAAACCTGTGCTGCATGCTAAGCAAATGCTAACTGATACCAAGTATCTTTGCCAGATACAGCAGCTAGTAGTTCTTTAAAGATAAGATGCACACACTTAAGCATAGCATCATTAAGAGCCAGTAAGGGTACTACTTTCAGCTTCCTGAGCTAGCAACTGCAAAAACCCTTAAGAAGTATGAAGAGGAACGATGAAACACCACAAAAAAATCCCTACCCTCAAGAGGTCACAACTGGTGTTACTCTCCAGGAGACAAATCACATCGACATGTCTAGCATATGTGAAAATAGTTACTACATCACTAATCACAAGAAGATGGATATATGACTATATATTCATTATTACAATTTTCTTCCTGAGGAATGTAACACAGGATACAGTTTTGCAGCTCCTGAAAAACAGAAAATCAGAATCCTTACATTAAGGGACTTACAAGCATCTCCACAAACCCTTGGTGGCACAAAAGGCCAAGTCTTTTCCAAAGATCGATAAAGGTAAGATGACATAGTTAGCTTTTAAGAGAATCAAGGTGTATGCCTAATAATTTGCACAGTGGAAGGGAGAACACCAATAGCTGCAGTCTCTCTCAAGTGATTTACTAAGCTGGGTGGGCAGAATGAGGCTGGAATCTACAGTTAGATGAAGGGCAGGAAAGTAATAGTGCACAACTTAACAAGTAATTGTTCACTGCAAGTACAGTGGACTCAATGCAAATGTGTGTGTGGGGAAAGTACTACAGTATCAACCGTTAGCCAATACAAAAGCGGTAACATTTGGCATTCCCTTTGCCAAGACAAAGATGTGACATCACCACCACTTCTCTTTCAAATAAAAGTGGAACAAGGTACTGTCAGCAGGCTATGGCTGGGAATTGAGGATTTTAAAACTCAAAAGATCCCACAATATTCATATGAAGTTGTGTTCATAAAGTCAGCATATCTCTCAACTAGTAAGGTTTAAAAACATGATTTATTTAATTCCTAAATCCATTCATTAGAACAAAAGCAAATGCAGGAGGAAGTAGGGGAAATACAGAATAGATCCATGATGATTTATCTGAGAAGCATGAAATGCTGTCAGCCATATGCAATCAAAGTTTAGGTACTTGAATGCTTTTCAAATTTTGTGGCTTCTGCTTATCTGCCCTCTCCAATAGTGGTGATATGTAAACTCCAGAAGGCTGCTAAGATGAAAAAAATCCATGTTTTTTGGTCTTAATACTTAGAGATTAAGCAGTTTAAAATTATCAGGGTTAGAGTAGTTGGAAGCTGCCACAAAAGAGAGATCCAAGTACAATCCAGTGGGAACACTGGAGTAGCAATTCATACACCTGTTTCCATTCCCCTTCCTAATCTGCCCGCTCTTGGTATGGAGGGGAGAAAAAAGAAAAAAAAGAAAATCTTGCAATTATTCAACCATGAAACGGTTACCAAGCTCTCCATGCTGCTATCATTGACATATAACACTACAAAATATTGACAAGGACAGTTTAAAACATAATGAGCCAAAAAAATCCACAGAGGAACATACAGATGATGTTCTTTGTAGGCATGCTGTAAAAAATCTTTTAAGTTTTCAAAAATTTGTGCCCTATTATCTTCAAAACAGAAATGTTTTACCAACATATTGATATGAAATACACTGCATTCACCACAAAAATCTTCAGCTGATCATACCCAAAGCTTTAGAAGCGATGCATGCAACATGACTGCATCTTCTTCCTTCACCACAACTGCTGTTACAAATATACTTTAAGACTCAGCTATCCTGTGACCTGTAGCTGTTTTCTTCACATCAAAATTAATTCTTACATACAAGTAATCACAGCATGCTACCACAGGAATTAGATTACACACACCGAGTACCAAGAGCATTTTTTACTAACAAAGACCTTAGATATAACCAAAAATCCCCGTGAATCACAGAGAACCTTTCAGGCAAAATGGAAGCTAGAGAGAAAGGGTAAAAAAGCCACAACTAAGTTTTTGATGAAAGCAGCATGTCATAGAAAGTGTAAATGGCTGAATTACATTACACATACACGTAAGTCCATTGCTTGCTAGAAAACCAGCATTTTAAAACATACAGTTATCTAACTCTGGATTGGACAACCCTCTTTGCACCACAAGAAGAAAATACTACATTTGGCAATGTAGTATCAGTTACAAAACAAGATTAGTAAGGAAGAACATTCTAGCCATTGTGAGGTGCAGAGTAGCACTACTGAAAAAAACAACAAAATGCCAGGCAGTTGCCCAGAATCATTAGTATGTAGAAAACTAAACCACCTAAAGGTCAAATTACTTTGCCATGCATGGCTCAGAGCTGTTACCTAGCTCTCACATGCTAGTTAAACGTCCATTAAGAAGGGGCAAAACCATACCATTTTACTAATATTAGTCTACATTTCAAGCCATGTCTACATTTCAAATTTGCATAGATATCTATCTCAATCATCAGTTGACATTTTCAGCATTTGCTATTTGTGGCTCACAGCAAGCTGAAAACTAAGACTTCCATGTCGTTCTGAAGATGGACAAGGATCAGCAAGCTGATGATAAATCTGCTTCTCGAGAACTACTTAGTGCCCTTAAAAAGGGTCTAATCCTCACCGGTGCTAAGAAAATTCCAGAGAGCACTGAAGAGCAAAGGCATTACTATTACGCGAACGCTGCCTGCTGATCTAACAGTGCAATGTTCTGCAGAAGTAAAAGAACATCGATATGTGTATATTTAAGTCACTGGCATGTCCCGGCTAAGAAGGCAGAAACAGACTAGTAATTAGGATAGCTCTTTATACTCTGATTACCAACAAATGGATGTTGTCAGCCACAGAAAGATATTCCATACACATCTGTACATTATCCTTTTCTCTTAAAAAGGAGTGTTGAAGGCTGCTTTATCATGGTACAGTTTAAGTCTTAAACACTGCTTGTTTAGCACACACCTTACTTAAAGCACCTCTCCAGGAAAGAACTGGAAGTAACATTCATTGCAGCAGAACCCTTCAAAGCAGTTCAGTTTGCTTTCTGTAACTGGAAACAATGTTCTACTTTCAAGCAGAGTTTCACGCAAACTAAAAATAAAATAGAAACCAAAAATCAGAACATTTCCCTTAATTTCCCTTGGTTTGCATGCCAGTTTCAGTCATTTTCACAACATATAGTAGCTCAAAAGCTCAAAACAAAATAACACAGGTGTCCTTATGACCATTAAACACACTCTGAAGGTGTTAATTGCCATGAACAATCTAATATTTGGGTTTGTAGATTCCAGGGCCTTTATGTTTAATGAAGTACTTCTTACCTTACATTCTATGCAAACTTTGTGGGGAGACCAAAAGAAATAACCCCTAAAATTCAAATTCTAAAAACTTCAAACTATTTTATTTCCTGTAGTGTTGAGGAGGCTGAAATTAAAGCATTAAGAATCTGAAGTTAAAATGAATATATATGTAGTGAACATAGCTTGACTGAAAAAAACCCCAAAACTTAACAAATGTGAAGAGTACTTATCAGTAGTCCCAAGAAAGGCAGATTTTGGTCTTTTAAATATAGCTTGAAATAAAGGTCTTGTTTTCCAAGTTCCAGATGAATGTGGGGCTACAGAAGAATTCAGAACACACAGTGATATCACACCAAGAACACTCTTTAAAATAACAAGCATGAAAACTGCCATCATAGGCTTCATATCGAGTTCCCCACAGACTTTTAACAGGCGTTATCACATTGGGCACCTTTTAAGATTAGGCTTGCTGCCAGCAATTTCAGCCAGAGTGCATTTTAGTGCTGTATTTATGAGCAAAGGTTCATCACAACAGAATTGTAATCTACCAATTTTATTGAGGCTTTGAGGAAGCGCAATGATTATGTGGTGTATTACATGTATACTTCAGCAGCGCTGCCCAGCCAGAAGGTACATGAAGTTCATAACAACTGAAACAAAACCATACACAACACGGATTTCAGTGGGGTATTTCATTTCCAAAAATATGCTAACATGGCACAGAAAAGCATTTTGTCCCAAAACCTTAATTCCTTGTATGTTTTATGTAATCATATGATTCTTTTCAAAGTTAGAAGAATGCAGAGATGAAACCAGATAAAAATCTAAGACCATAAACAGCAATGCTTTCAGGGTAGTATTGTCAATATTTGGACAGCAGCGAAAGCTGTTATGGCCACCATTGCTTTTTAAACTTAGCCTAGAAATCCAAGTAGGCTTTCTTTATTTTTGAGTCCAAGGAAGCATCGAAAGAAATGCAAAAATATCTCAAGCAGTTACATTGTAGTGATTTGCCAGAAAACATTCTTCTATCTGCAGGTCACAGCAGCTCTACCAGCCTTAAACATAACACTACTTAACAAGTACAGAATATAGTTACTTGCAGAAAGACTGAGCTGAAGATAAATAGCTCGCCTGCAGGCAAACTGTGACTGGGTTCAAATGCCAAAAAAAAAAAAATTAGCCGCTACCCTCCCACTCTATTCTGTACATAAAGCACTTCCGTATTCCTTTTGGGGAAAACTTATTTAAATAACCAGCATTGTGCAATAGCTGACTGGCTTTTGTGCAATGAAATTCCACATTAAGATTGAGTCAAGAGATCAATTCAGTAGCAGAAATGGGAATTTCAGTGAAATCTTCATCTCTGCTCCAGAACCATGTGGGCCTCTTCAAACACAGGCTTCTCAGACCTCTGAAGTCTCATTTATTGTAACACAAAAGGTTGAAGAGCTTCTGAAACACAAACTGGTAAGTTTCATTAGGTGTACATAAGAAAACCAGCAGTTAAGCTTTTGGATAAACACCTCAAAAAAACCCAAACTCTTACAGACAGGACTAGGCAAAGAGGCATTTCAGTGACTAGGACCACACTATTACACTCTTACAACCTTTGTTTTCAGTATCCTGAAAGCAACAGAGAGATATTTACTGTATCTTACTCTATCCCTGGACATGCTTTATTCCAGACAGTGTACCAAGGCCACCTGGAAGGAAGAGTTCTTTGCATGCACCCTATGTGCTGCTCACTATACCCCTTTCCTGTCCTTACAGAATACCCTTCCCAATTTGACTTCCATGGCAAACATGCTCTACCACCAGTTGGACAAGTCACCGCTACACTGTCTGAGTTGAAATGGATCCAGAAGGTTCATCTCATTCTCAGAATTAATAAGAAACAATTATATGCAAAGCCTTAATTGTGTTTCTTCACTGAAAAAGTTGGTTGGTTTATGTTGCAAGATCACCTAGCTCACAGCTTTCCTCTTTACTACATGTAAGACAACTTTGTATACACAAAAGAAGTTTTTGCCAACTGTCAATTTAGGATTTTGGGGATAGGAGATTAACAGCGTTGTTATATATGTCAGGAAGCTGACCTGTAGCCTTGACAGCTTATCTGCTGTGATCCAGCTGCCCTAGTCAATTGCTACACTGCGTTAAAAGCACCACATACCCACAATGAGCTGGACGCACCTGAATAAGAGGATCTCTCTGCACCTGAGTAAGTTCCCCCAGAATCCAGCTCAGGACACACACGTGAACAGCTGCAAACTGTATGGTCTATCAAAACCAACAGAGCAGCAGCAATATCACTTATAAGTGACTATGGGATGAGCTTGTGCAAAACTGTATAGCATCTGTGTTGTTGAGGGCAGTCTAGGGTCTTCTTGTTCGGACAACTAAGAAAACTCTCTTCCAAGGACAAAGCTTAGTTTTCAGCCATGAACAAATATTAGAAGCAGAAGCCAATACAACAACTCATGGTAACAATGTCATTATGAATTCTTGTTAAGGATCCAGGATAACGAACTTGTCAAAGTTTTAATTCAACCTATGGTTTTTTTCTGACGTAACACCAAAACTCATCTTCCCATTCAAGAGACAGAGTAAGCTCTTATTTTGCCCAGTAGCAATGGTAAAAATTCACAAGTAGCTTCCCTCTTTCATGTTTTCTGCTTCTTTCCTGGGAGAATCCATAGCTTATATGCAATTTTTAATTTTTTTTTCTTCACAGGAAACAATTTTTCATTACATTTTCTTACTCCCTGACACTCAACCTTTGCTAATCTCACTGTTGGTGCCAAACTGACTACAGCCTTGGTCCCTCTGCTGCAGCCAGTTTGCAACACTAGCACCAGAATTATTATTTGCAAGTGGAAAAAACCCCACTCTTCATTTAATGTTTCATACACGTAACCCAGCAAACAGAAGAAACTTATTTCAAGAAAAGACTGAACACACTACATAAAAACATAAGGCTCGTAGTTCCCCACAGATTCTTGACTGCTTGCTAGTGCAAGTAACATAGAACACCTACCTATGCAAAGAAGAAACAAGCTCCAGTTAAAGTGAAGGTCACTTGTTTGCCTAAGTCAATTTCAAAGGAAAAACAATATTCTTAGAGAAACAAATAATTTTATTGGGTCATTTTATAACCAAAACAAAATAAAGAACATGCTAGTTCATTTCTTTGTTTGCTGTGTTCTCCCATCCCTTTTTGCTAAGTACATACAAGCACACATCAACTATTCCAGGCAACTGAAATTCACAAAGACCAAATGGCACAAAAAGATAGGAAATGCAGTTATCATAGAATGGTTAGAGTTGGAAGGGACCTTAAAGATCATCTAGTTCCAACCCCCCTGCCATGGGAAGAGACACCTTCCACTAGACCAGGTTGCTCAAAGCCCCATCCAACCTAGCCTTTGAACACTTTCAGGGATGGGGCATCCGCAACTTTCCTGGGCAACCTCTTCCAGTGTCTCAGCACCCTCCGAGTAAAGAATTTCTTCCTAATATCTAGTCTAAATCTACCCTCTTTCCATTTAAAACTGTCACGCGTCATCATATCACTACACTCCCTGATAAAGAGTCCCTCCCCATTCTTTCCTATAGGCCCCCTTTAGGTACTGAAAGGCTGCTAGTTCTTAAGAAAGTTTTGACATGGAACAAGTTTTCTCTCCTTTGCTAGAAAAGCCTTCACAGAAGCATATGTATGCCCAAGATTTGTCCCGTACTACTGGCATATTATCAAATGAAACACCTCAACTGCATGTAGGTGATCTTACAGTACTACAGTTCTCCTAATTAATCGCCATCCTTCAAATTTGCAACCATTTCAATGAGTAAAATAGTGTCATTCATTTTATGCATTCCCCATTTTCTTACTCTCCGAGACTTTACGTTTTGTCTCTAAAATTGACAGGTTTGTTTTGTTTTAAAGGAAAGAATTAAAAAATAACTCAGCACTGCATTTTTTCAACAGTCTTTTGTTTAGGCTTACTGAGCTAGAGGTTGCCTTAAAAAATGTCATGAAACAAAAAGAAATTAATCTGTAAGAAAGCTAAGATTAGCAAAAGTGAAAAAATTAATCATCTAAGACTGCAAACTCACCGTGTTTGCATATTTAACAGCACAGTGAAAGCAAATTAACACAGTAAAAAAATACACATGTGAAACACGAACAAAATAATTTCCATTTTCTTTCCCATTCTCTACAGAAGACAAGATATGGATGCAGTTTGTCTGCATGCTTCCCAGAGGGTCATGGTTCTACATTTATCAAAAACAATACCAATGGCAAACTACATCAAGGAAAAACCCCCAACCTTAGTCCTTATCAAATGCTGAATGCATAACTAGTGTAAGTATCCAGTCTTTTTTCATCAAGGAATACTAAGAAAATATCAGGTGTTCTTCACCACAAATTTAACTGTCTACAGTCAAAAATTCAAAATAATAGTTCCCAAGGCAATCATAATTCACTCAACCAACACACACCACTCCCTTCCTATTACTCTACATTCTATTACGTGAACACTCTCTACATGATGCACCATACATACAACTGTGCGCAGCATATCAGAGGAACAGGCAAGGTACACAAATTAGCAACTTCTATGTGTTTAAACTAACAGTTATCAAGTGATAGGGTCATGAGAGTTTTGTATTACACAGTTAACGGTTTGGGGTGGGTTTTCTTTTTTTTCCATGGGAAGAAAGATTAAGCTCACGCCACCACGGCCATGTTTGTAATATAGGATCTAGCTGTTTTTTTTGTTTTTTTTTTTTTTTTAAAAGAATGGCTAGAGAAAAAAAAACTCAAACAAACCAACCACTTGCCCACATACCAGTTATGAGGAGATCCTTCTTCCCTCAGCTAGTTCTTGGTAATTTATGCTTCCATGATAGTTTTAAAACAAAAAACAACAGCTAAAAAACTTCATCTTCAATAAACTGGTAATTACATACTAATAAAACAAGCACCTGCTATGATTTTTTAGGATTTACTGTGAAAAACATCCTAGCATTATGTTTATTGCACTGTTATTTCAAATAGCATCCTTTGCTACTTTGACCACTGTGCACATGATCAGCAGCATTACTTTCCTTATACTACAAATTCCTGTGCGTATTAAACCAGCACTACTGCTAAAACTCTCCTGTCCTCCTTTGGCATCTGCCTATTAATTTCCATGCAAACATTTTCCCTCCTCCTTGTGCTAGCAAACATTTACATAGCTGTGAGGGCAGCCCAGATGAAGGAACCAAGCTGGGTTAAAGCTAGCCATCCAAACCAAACTGTGGGCTGTCTCACAACCCTGCTTTCTCCATGCTGCTGATGCTGGTGTTCAACCCAGGAAGAAAACTCCACAAAGTAGTGAGCAAATTCTAATGCGTCAGTGTGCTGAGACAGCTCAGTTCAAAGTCTATGAGCACCAGAACGGCACCAAGGAATCACATCACAGCCAACAATCCAGCTGGGTTAAGGGGCTGGGGAAACCCAGGAACCTCCCTCCCCTCCCAGCTAGACATTTACTCCCTGCTCAAAGGGAAGTTGAAGAGTACAACCAACTCTTTCTGTGGTGGCAGAACACTAGACTACATCAGGCCATTTTGCATAGTTTCACTCCAACCTAGAACAAAAACCAGGTTAGTTTTAATGCAGATCAGTCTTCAACTGTGGTCTATGTGTAGCTGCTTAAGTGTTTACAAAGCACAAGAGAAGGAGAAAGCATGAAAAAGGAAGAAGCTGCCAGGGAAGAGCCTCACCAGCAAAGCACCAACAAACGCTCAGGTATTATAGCAGTGCACAGCTACATAATCTCTGAAATAAATTGGAGAGTAACATTTAGAAAAAAAAAACATTGAAAGCAAGTACAAAACTACAAAAGCTGTCAGGAAAGCTCTGGCCAAATACTACAATATTAACAATTAACTAGATTTTAAAACACAAAGCTTTCACTTGTTTTCAGATAGTCTTTCCTATTTCATTCAAAAATTTGGGGGGAGGGTGAGAGCAGATTTGGAACTTTTTTATAAAAATAATATAAAAAAAACAAACAAAAGACTCAAAAAAAAAACCCCCAACTTTCCACAGGGACAACAGATTCATCTAAAGAAGTTTCTAAAACATTCTTCAGACAGGCTTCTTGAGTCCATAGCAGAAACTGCTGTTAATCCAAAGGAAGAAAAAAAAAACTCCCAGACCACAGAGATAGGGATTGGGTATGTTCCTAAAACTCATACAACAGACAGAGCAGAGCCCCAAACTAAGAACATAACCCTGATTGCAGAAGTACAGCTTGTGAAGGGGAACGACACACAAGTTGGAAGAGTTAAGGAGCCACTAAACTACATCTGTGTCTGGAACGTGAGAAACCCGCAACT
>VZSZ01006029.1:292126-350007 GCA_013398815.1 Ibidorhyncha struthersii | reverse complement strand
TTTCCAAAGCAGTAATATACAGAAGATGGGCCATACTGGACATAAGCCATCTGTTCCCTTGCACTGTGCTTTTATTTTATTTTTTTTTTCCCTTCCACTGCTGTCATAAACAGTAGTTAATTTTCTTTTCCGTATCTTTAACTTTATAGCAGCGGTGTTTTGGTAGAAGTGATATCGGGTTATTGTTTTATTGGTATTACAGGGGAAAAAAAAAATCAGCTTTATTTCCTACTTGATATAAAATCACTTCAGGGGGACTAAAGAAGCTAAATGCGGTTTCCCTCGTCGGGCTGTGGAAGCAACTGGGCCTGGAGGAGGGCAGCGGCAGTGCCGGTGACCCGCGCAGCCACGCTCGGGTGCAGGGGCGGCCGTCCCTGCCCTGCTCCGGGGCTCCGTGGGATGCAGGGGAAGGGGGAGACTCTTCCCTCATTGCCAGGGAAACCTTCCTCGCAGAGCAGCTTCACCTGGGTTGCCGGCACAGGACCAAGCTCTGCGCCAGCATCGAGGCTATATTTAGCACCTGTATCGATTCTCTCGGCCCAGCAGCAGCGTGCTTTAGGCGTGTGATTCGTTGGCTCTAAGGAAATATGGAAAGTTGGATGTGAAGTTTAGCTCAGAACATGGAAAAGTTGGAGAATTGCGCAGCGATGGAACTGGGGGTGGGGTCCTGTGCTGCTATTGTTAGAAAACCCCACCAAACTTGGAGCGGCTTGAAACAAGATTAGTGGATCAGAGATTGGTCTGGGATGCGCGAAAAGCATGATTTATGTTTTCGTGCTAAGGTGATGAACTAACTTTACCACCTTAAGCAAATAATTTACCCCCAGCTACTTCATCTGTAAAACAGGAGGGATGCACATACCTGCCTTTGTGATTTCGAGATAAACATCTCGTTAATGGTCTTTGTGTTTGTTCCAACTCCCACTCAGGTCCTTGGGACATTTTTGCTGAATTTACTGCATCAGATTTTTTTCTTTTTTTTTGTAAGTTTCAGATTTGGCTAAAAATCTTTTGTTCTGTCTCAGATGCTTATAAAATGCTTTTGTTTACATGTAGTCTGGCGTTTTCTTTCCTTTCAGGATAGTAGTTAGTGTGTTTTATTTCACAGAGAATGGACCTTTTGGGCTCAATCATGTAAATTAATTTTTAAATGGCTGTGCTTGAAGTTCATGTAGTATAAAATTGCTTTACCTTTTTTTTTTCCTGTTTATAGAAAAGGACTGGTTTCATTTTATATTTTATTACATAAATGTGAAATAAAGAACATGCACAACTTGCAAGTGATCATATATTTTATTTTAGAATTATCACATAGGAATAAAATAAATTTAAATCCCTACATGGCACAATGGTCATATTTAAAAAGCAGTTGATACCTCATGGAGAACTTTGAAAAGCCTTCTGCTCAGAAACAGTTCTGCTCATATATCCCATTTATAATGAATAAAAACCAGATCTTTGTTACTTTGGGAGTTCTTAAATTCTTCCTGCTAGAGTACTCTTCAAGTATTTATGCAGATGAAGTTCAGAACAGAATGTGGTTCTTCGTCTTCTCTTCACGATAGTATCTATCAAGGAGGGATGTTAACAGCTGCTTGGTACCAGCGGCTGAGGGTGAGCCTTCGGGGAACCCAAGGTGACGTCATGGATGCGTCCTTAAGGAAATGCCTGAAGAGCTACCGATGCTTCCTCAGGCTTCCGGAGGTGCGGGATTTCCCAGACAAGTACAATATCGGTGCAGTTGAGGCCCTTTAGGTAAATTCTAGTGCTTCATCAATTTGTTTATTTGGGGGGGTTATGATTGTTTATTTATATATTAAAAAAAAAAAACATGCACCTGTGAAGCAAAATGAATCTCAACCTGTTAAATATGCCTCAGCAAACTCACCTCTGGGACCTCTGTAGCTGTTCAGACAGGCAGGTAGATGATACGGACGTTAAAGGCCTACCCCTTTGAAAGTATGTATTTCATTTCCTCTTTAAACTTACGTATGACTTTCTAACTTCCACTTCAGTTAAAACAGCCTTTTTGTGTGGGCCCTCAGTTAAGGTGTAGATGTCTGTGTCCTGAAAGAACACCGAGACTTGGTGCGAATACTCGCACGCGTAGCCTCTAGCCATAATCAGAAAGTTTCTTGTACGATCCTGGAGTCGATACCTGAGCTAAACATTGATTTTTGTAATAGCGCTGTCTGTTCCGGTAGATCAGGAAAGGGAGCCCGCATTTAACATCTATCTATAAATCTATTTTTACCCAATGGATGGTAACTGGTTTGGGTTTGGTTTTTTTTTCTGAAGTATCATTGTTAAGCAGTTTGTGAAATAAGTCTTGAGGCGTTAACCAGAGAAATGTCCTGCCACTGAATTAATTCTATTAAGCGTCTCTTCTGCACATCTACGGCTGTGCTATCTGGGTGACTCGCGTTATAGTGGTGAATTTTACTTCTCAGCCCGACAGTGGTGGAAGGACGGACCTGCTCGGCTTGGCTAGGGAAGGTGAGGTTCCCATAGGTCAGTCATTCTGCCCAAATCACACGCCTGGAAACCGAACACAGAGCTCAGAGAAATGGTCCTCCCCATCCTCCACACCTAGAGGCTTCCCCCGTCGCCTGCTGAAAAAGCCAGTACTTTAATAAACGAGGTGGGGGAAGAGAGGAAGCAAAAACCCATGGAAGATTTCTGGAGTGCTGCTTTGGTTTGGAACCCTCCTCTGTTTCTAATGAAAATCCTGAGGGCATACCTTGAGGCTCCTGTCTAACTCAAGACCAGGAAATATGAATTCCCCAATGGAAGTCTGCCTTTAACCTCGTATAGCTGGTCGCTGTCGGAAGGGAACCTTCACGGTAGCCGGACATTTCCTCGCAGAAAACAGCTTTGCAGCCTCAGTGCTCAGAACCCGAAACCCGCTGAAGTTCATGGTAGTCTTTCCACTGACTTCGCTGGACTTTGGAGCAGGCCCTCAAGGCACTGAACTCTTTGGGACATCGATGCTATTTGCATATAAAGATTTTTTTTCCTTATATCTGCGTTTGTATGTAATGCTCGTTAATGATTAGCTACCAAGGGTCTGGTATAAGATATATTTCCATGGATGAAATCAGCTGTGCCTTTGCCTCTACTTCTAAAGTCCTTTTTCTGATGTGGCCTGGCTTTTAAAATATTGATAAACAAAAGGGTTGGTTTTTTTAACCTGTAATTTGGAGACCTATAAGCCTGATTCTTCTCAAACAGCCTAGAGGAATGTATATTTACTGCCCCTTCAGAATCCTAGCGTAAGTGGAATAATCCCGTTCTGTAGTCACATTTCAGTAATTGAAGACTGAAGAGACAGCTTTGAGGACTTCCCTGTCAATATGTATATGTATATCTAGTTCACAGTCATAAGCTGTAACTATGTAAGGCGTATTCTTCTTGTTGATAATGACAGATTCTTAATCTTTCTTTTTAGTTCTTTCAGTGAAATTCCGTCACACATGTTTGAAATGAGAAGAATCCCTGAAAACACAGACAAATATCTACCTGCTGATCTATCTGTCTAGAGACTAAATATTGGAAGAGTGGTCATTTAGATCAATCTTGTGCCTCAGTGCTCACATTAGAACAAAAAAAAAAAAGCACTCTTGAAAAATTACTGAATTCTCCTTGCAGTGTCAGGTTCCAAGATAATGATGTGTCTGTGTGTGAAAATATTAAATTGCAATAACATGCGGAGTGAGTGGCTTTCTGAATGGGGTATTCAGTTCACAGCTTGGACTATACATAAAGCTAGTGAGTGACAGAGTACAAATGGTGTCATAAAACATCAGGGGAATTTACAGCCAGTCTCAATCTTTTTGATCTATATTCTATCTATGGAGCTCCCTCAATCTATCTATCTTTAGTTAATGAAACAGTTAAATATATTTAATTATTTATCACTGTTTAATGTCAAGAGTTATCAAAACAGATTACGTTTCCCCCCCACACACTTAAAGGTATTAGAAGAACTCTAAATTGTATGTACTAAAGTCTGGAATGTTTCCTGTCCAAAAATAATGCTTTAAAACGCATCTCTGCATGTAGATGTTCTTAAATCATGGCTGTTTGGCGAAAACAGACCCTTTCATTTTTTTGCCTGATAGCATGCTTTATTTCCAAATCTTTGTTTGTTTCTTACACAAACTGCTTTGGTTCTTCATAGAAAATACAGGGAAATGAGAATTCACTTTCACTCAAGGTGAGAAATGAAATAGAACGGGGCAGTTCTCAGAGGGTCTGAGTTGACCCTCTCTGATATGCCCAACTACATAGAGCCAAACTGAAAAATCATTCAAAACGTAAGTCTGCTATGCCCACCCTCTCTGCGACTAGGAATCAGCCCCAGCAGGGTCTCTAGAACTCCATTAATGATCGCGCCCAAAGGCTAAGCACGCCCGTGTTCTTGTGGCTTCCCGCTGCCCGCATCTTCTCACGCACTCATGTACGTATAGCACATGTTTTCTGGAAGCTCTCTCAGCAGAGCCCTGAAGCTGACACCCCCTCTGGAACGGCAGGTGCCCACGGCAGGGCTAACCCGCGCCTCTCTCCTTCTGCAGAAGGAAATGTCGGCGTCGCAAACCTCCCAGGCCCTTTAGGCTCTGACTTTCCTCCCCCCAGCAGAGGTGTTAATCGTCACCCTCTGAAGGGTGTGCTGAGCTGCTAAAAGCCACTGTTTGTTACTGAATCTCATCCCCTAATTCTGGGCTGGAGGTAGGTGTTTGGGAAGCCCTCCGCCATGCCACCTGGGTCTTCTCTATTGGCAGCTTGGATAAGAAATCGCTCTTTCTTCTCTACCGAAGCTCTCTCTTTACCGGTGGTTTTAAATTGCTTTCCACTCCTGACAGACTACCCTCGTTCAAAGAGAAATGTGGAGGAGGTTGATGGTTCTAGTAAGTATTAGGAGTCCATTACCAAAGGACTGAATCCTGTTGGGATCTCTCGGGAGACACCCCTCCTTGGCCCACCAAACAGAGTATGGCATTGTGAGCGTAAAGGGCAGGGGGATAAAGGAATCCCGCCTCGCTTTTCTCTGACAAAGAAACCTCAATACTTTTATTCAGCGGAAAATGGAATAATACTTCTGGGTTTGCTTTGAAAGCCACAGCCACTGGCTACTTTCCGCACTGCGGATGGTTTCTGTATGAAGAAGAGCTTTTTTTAAGGGGAGAGGACTTTACACGTGAAATGAGATTAAAGGCACCTCTCTGCCAACATGTTAAACATTTTGGGGTTTACAAGAAGTATCACTGTTTCATTGCAGGCATGTGCCAGCCAGGAATAAAACCCCACTGCGCTGCCGTATAGCACCGCTCACCGCACAGACGTGTAGGAAGCAACCTCGCCTGCTGGAAATAAAAGTTTTATTATATGTCATGTTCCCTTTAAAATGCACCACATAGGAATGCTCTTTCGGTAAAGGTAGGTTAGGGACTACTTCAGATATTACAGCACTCTTAGAAAAGAATCACTTTTGTATAGCTAAGTGGTGTCCCTGTATCTTTGAGGTATCCTGCCATAAACCCCCCTACTAATTGCAGAAAAACACTTGAGCGATGTAATCCCCTTGCTTTTGCATGTAAGAAAAAGCTTCACGTTGTAGATATGAGTAAGAACACATGAGCTAAATTTGAAAGCATTGGGTTTTCTCCTGTCTCCATTTCTAATGTCTTTAAGTCCATTTTAAATCCTATCTCGGGGAGAAGAAATATACGTTAGAAGCAGAATATGCCATTACAGCAAGGAGCGAAACTTTGTTAATGGCAGTATGATATTGGAGGTGGCACACTGGCGTCCAGCTTGAAATACTGTACTCCGGTGTTCCATTTCCCATTTGGAAAGGCGCGAGTACGATGGTGGTGATATACCAAGAGCTGATGAGAAGCGATGGTGGGCCAAGCCGAGATGCGCTGTAAGCAGCAGATGTCCCCTTGCTGAGCCGTGCCCTCCCCTCAGGGCTTTGGTGGACTGCAGCAGAAGAGTTGAGAGGCAGCACAGTGCTCCGACTGTGGATGTGCACGTCTGGGAGCTGTCTGGGATTCATTTTTGCCAAGAAAGGGAAAAACTCACCAGTGTATCTGCCAGTTCATTGTTTCATCTTTTGTTATTTTTGGTATTGTAGGCCAAAAATTCACTATGCTGTTCGATTAACTACTGTATTAGATTTTATGACTACATAACAAAATTGTTAATGCAAGGTGTCGGAGCCAAAGGAAAAGTTTTTAGTATCAGAAATAAACAATGAGGCGCTTTGGATAAGGTTTTCCGCCTTCAGTGTCTTGCAGGTAGTTTAACGATGGTAAATACGGGGTGTTGTAGGTAAGTGGACTTGAGTCTATAATGAGGAAACCCCATTTTCCCGTGTGGTGGGAGTTGCTGGGATGATGTCCCCAACGAAATACCCACAGTGGGTGAATCAGGAAAAACGTTTTGATGACTACAGTCTCAATTTCGCTCCTGAACTTCAGCAAATGTGTATTTCGGGGCAAGTGGCATTATTGACAAACGTAAAGTTATGCTTGTAGCAAAACATTTGTGTAATGGAGCCCGAGCTTATGGTCCTCTGTTTTCCCACCTGCCTACTTCTCGCTCTCAGGAGAGCAGGTAGAATAAAGATAAGGGAGGGAATGGAGAAAAAGGCACCGCTCGCAAAATAGCTCTTTTATGCACGCATTTTTCTGTGCGTTACGTAGACTCTTTTTTTGCCAAATCTTTCTCACTACTCTTTCTTATCTGACTTCCAAAAGCTATTGCTGGTTTATGTTTTAAACAATGTAAAGTTGTGTTGGGAAGCATTGTCTGTTTTTAAATGCAACTGAAGTTGTTGTGACCTTAAACCCTCCAAAAGCGGGCCTGGGAGATTCAGGATTGTTTGTTCTCGCTGCAGTCTTAAAACTAAACAAATATACATCTCAAAACCAAACTTGATTTCTGAAATGCATGAGCTAGGTCACTCAGATCAAAGTGAAACCATTTTTTCTCTCCTCTGGAACTGATATGTTCATTTCTAGTCCCTTAAATATTGCAATTATTTTGGTTGTCGTACCCACGTTTGCACGCAGAAACACGTGGTAAAATTAAGTGCTGATCTCATAGCCTGTGCTGTACTGGGCTGTGGGGGAACCCCTCTGCTTGCATTCAGAAAAGGAAAAATTCAACATAATTTTGTGTTATCTGTATGAGAGAGAGAGGGATTGGGCTTCAGATTCCCTTCGGACTACAGCCATTACTTCAGTGGGTCACATTTCCTTTTAGTTTGTCCCTTGGAACTGAGAACTGATTCTTATTCCTCGTCATCTTTCTCTCCTGTGGTGAAAGGGAAATGCTTTAGACCCTTTGGTACAAGCTTTGTAGCACCTCAAATATTAAAAGATCGGAACAATTGCTGTTTGAGGCACCCGCCCGTAGGGCCGAGTCCTTTCGGATGCCATCTCAATTAAAACGGGATATTTTTTTCCTGTCAAGCCATGATATCTGGAGAAGGCAGTTCTCAGGTGAAGCTGTCGTGGGGTAGCTCACCCAGCCCGTGTCAGCTGTGGGCGGAATGAGGAATTCTTCCACCTATTCAAGCAAGTTGCCTGTGTTACCGACGCTGGCGTTACATGGAAATTGCAGAGCTAGTGAGAAGAAAGGCATAGCGTGAGGTGTGCGTGCTTCGGGAAGTTCTTACTATCAAAGGAAGGTCAAAAATGCGCTCTTGTTTTTTTCTGTGGTGTGTTACCTGGTACCTGAAACTGTCCGCTGAAAGTACCGTCCTCCATCCGGCCTCCCCGCCTGGTGTGTCCCTGACGTGCTGCCGACGCTGAGGTGGGCTGCGGTTCCAGGCGCCGCGCGGCACCGAGCAGGTCTGAGCAGACCTTTATTTCAGAGGTGATCCCTATGGACAGAGCCTTCTCCCGTGTAGGAGGGAGGTTATTTATAGTACTGCAGATGTCTCGGTGGAAGAAAAATCAGAGTCCATAACGTCATATTAAAAATATTGATAAATTATTGGTTATTATTTAGCCCAGGCTTCAAGTGCGAGTAACCGGTTTCCATAAATCACCTGATTCCTCCAGGACCGCAGTGAAACGGAATGTCCCTGTTCAGGCAGGTTTCATTTAGGAAGTGAGGGTCTGGCTGCGTTTCAGAAGGCGATGAGTGAGGCTGGATGCTCCATGCCAGCTACCGAACCCGACACAAACGCAGAATCCAGATGCTCATCTCGTTTAGCGGCTGCTTCTCTGCCGAGACAGGTGGTAATTTCTAAACGGTTTTGATGTTTGAGTAGGAGGTTGCTCAAAACAGGATCTTTCAGTAAACATATTTTTAAGTCTTAAACACACTGCGCTGACTCCCAGGGTGTAATTCCTCTAAAGACGGGGCGGTCGTATCGGTGGCAATACCTCCGCTAGGAGAAGGAGCTGCAAAGGCCTCCCGGTTCCGCGCCCGCTCCTCACTCACGGAGAGCGTCTTGTCTTTAGAGGTTATTTCTGAATGAATTCTGTCTACACAATTGTTGTAGGCGCAGTTTCTGGCAAAAGGAGTTTTTGTGAGCCAAATACTGAAAGTTTAAAAGCTCTCTGTCAGGCTGCCATGGGGCTGATCTGCACTAAGCAATAAATAGACAACATCTAACTGGCTTTGTAGGACAGGGACAGCTGGAATGACAACAGATACCAGCTTTGGAAGGCAAAACTCTTTGTCTGCAAGGGAATGAATACTGAGAGATATTTTGCAGAAAAAGCCCAAATTCTATCCCCATACCTTGACCTACACACTGTACAGATACGTAAGAAGAGAAGTTAGAATTAAAATGAATGCCCGGCTAAAATGAGACGCGATCTTTCTCATTTTGCTGGGAGCAAACCTGTCTCTTAAAGTGTATTGCTTTTTTCCTTAGGTCAAGTAATCCAAAATAGCTGTTAAAATTTTAGCAATGATTAATTTTAAGGCATTATTTTATCCCTTGTTATACTTCAAAACAAACATAGTAGTTGTGAAAACTTCTGTACAGAAGAGGAAGCAAATTGTTGAAAGAAAAAAATAATCTCACCATTGACCTAAAAGCCAGACATTTATTCCTGTTCTTCCTCAGTTTCATTTCTTGCTTCTCTCCTTCACTGCAAGAATGTCTGTCTTCCGTTCACTGTTTCCACACCAGGAGAGGGAAAGTGCTGTAGTATTGTCCCTGTGTGCTACTGGTTGATTTTTATTAAAGCCCTGTCACCCTGAGTCACTTGGCTACGTACCGATTTTGCTACGTACAGGGAAAAAAAAACCCCGAGCCCAACAACGAAAAACTCAAACCCCACCGCTGCCATGAACCAAACGGATCTTCTACACTTTATCTAGATGAAAGCCCGAAGAAAACAAAGCCAAACTGAACCCGGAGCAGATTTCCTGGGAGAGAGGAGATGTGTCAATAAAGAGCTGCAGATGTGTTCTGCTTCAGTATGGCTTGATGCGATATAATACGATGATCAAANACCCCCCCATTTTAGACCAACCACATCGTTTTGCAGGGACCTGGTTCACAATTTGAGGCGCTTTGGGGCTGGCTCTACTGTGAGAACATTGTGCGAGCAATTCCCAGCGCAGGTTTTTTGCAGGCCGCCCAGGTTTGGATAGTTTGGAGGAATCCCTGGTCCCTGGCAGTTCGCGGAAGCAAGTGCCAAAGCTTTTGAAGTTTCCCCATTTACATGCGACGTGAGTTTCCCGTTTGATTAAACAAATGATGCTTTGCTTAATTTGTCTATGTTGGCTATTTTTATGAAATATGCACTTAATTAAGTAAGAGAAATACAGAAACATGTTTATTCTCAAGATTTATGCGAGAAATGAGAACCCCACTGAAATTTCCAGTAGTGAAGCAATTAAGTAATGGAATTCCACAGTATAAACATAGTATAATTCAACTATAAAAACGATGTCTAAGTAATGTTAATGAGCTGACTTGAAGCTACAAAAGCTAGAAAAGTTCACAGTTACAGCTGAAAATTGAATTTGTTCTGAATTATAACCGAAATAAAGTTAGTTTGCATGAGGAATAGTCTGTGGTCCCAGGCCAAGCTCTGTCCACGCGTACAGTATCTCAAGCTAAACATCAACTAAATGTCGGGGTAGTGAAACCAGTCAGGACCCTCCCTACGTTCTGTACGTGTAGGTCTGATCCATAACAGCATTATTATACAAATTATAATTTGCTCAACTGGTAAACAGTGTTTGCTGAGAGAGTTAAGGAGTTCTGGGAAGAAAATTATTTTACAATTTTACAGGGCTTCCTACAAATTACCAGGTCCGAGGAGCAAACAAGTCAGGGTCTTATTGACTTCCTGTTGAAAGTTTGCATACGTAACCATCCGCTAAAAAAAAGAAATAGAAAAAAAAAAAGCATCCTCACCAGCCCTCCAGAAAACAAAAGAAGGAACCCCTATTTCTCTGCAGTCACAGCTCCCGGATGATTTATCCGTAGCTCGGACTGACAGTTTGCAAAATTTGCAGTTGCTTGTTTAAATATTTTTCACAGTAACTACTTAAACATTGTATTTGCTAAACTGTGATGCAGAGCCTGACAGCCATAAAACGGTAACCATGTACGTAGGAAGAAGCTCAAACCAATCCGATACTTTAGCAAGGTTCCAACTTAAAAAATTGACAAAATGTTTTTTGGGGATTTAAACTTGAACTCGGTGTTTAGATTGAAATTTGGCAATGTTGGAGCAAATCTTGTAGCCGGCAATTTTAATCTCCGTTTTCTGTATAATCTCCCCCTGACAACACCTGGTTCGCGACGGCGTGCTGCAGTAGCGCAGAGGGAACAGGGCCTCTGCAGCGCCGTGTTCTGAGAACCTGATTTTATTTGTCTGATATTCCCTTCCTTTGCCGCTAATTGTGACCTGTTTTGTTTGTTTTTTTTTTTTTCCTCTTCTAAATTCTTATCTCTTTTGGTAAGTTTCTTTAAAATCCTTTTCCAGAGCATTAACCGAGTAGTTTGCTGTGAAGGTGTGTTTACGGGGCTGGGGTAAATTCCACCAGCCATGGCCGCGCAAAGCTCAGGCAAACGTTTCCTTTAGAGCCGCGTTTCTAGCCAGCTCCCGGGGGATTTTGCTGCACTCTGGCCTCCATGCTACGTTTTCTTTTCTTTTCTCATTCCACTTCAGAATGTTGTTTCTGTCACCTTCTCAGCCTAGTAAATAGCACGCTGAAGATTTATGATGTTTAAACTTTTAATGCCATAACATATTTTATGTATTTTTCACAGTATTATTCAGATGTGTTATGTTATGGTTAGTTCAAGTTCTGGTGCAACTGCTCTGAGGAACTCTTTCCTTGTGGGTAGTTCCTCTTTGCCAAACAGTATTTGCACTTGCTTCAGAGGAGGAGGAAAGGAATGTTCCATAAATGTCGCACAGGATTAAAATTGTAGATGGCCAAACCATTATGGATGGAGACTAAAAGCCTGAGCCTGCGGCCTGGAGGAACTACGAACTGGAGTTCTCTTGTGCAGGGCAAGCCACGCTTGCTACTTCTCGGCTTTCCCCGTCCAAATTCAGTGCAGAATGACTCCGGCAGTGTTGAGGGAGGATGGTAAAGACAAAGACCGTACGGGGTCCTGAGGAGAGGAGCGGGCGAAGGGTCAATGGGTTAGGTCAGGTGGACAGCGGAGTTCTCATCTCGGTTGCTTTCGCGTGGAGCTTTTCCCCCCAGCCCTGGCGGCTCTGCTGACTGCCCCCCCCCCCGCAGTGGTTCTGAGCATCCCCCGCAGCAGTGGTCTGTGCTGCCGCCAATGGGCACCTTCGCTTTGCCAGTGGCATTGCCGGCTTCTGCTCTCGGGAAGGGTTATCGTCACAAAAATGCAGAGGCAGACCTACGGGCAGAGTTGAATAAGCGACACGCAATGCGCAGCAGGGCTGTATTCAGCTTCCGTTTTGGGAGAAGTCTCGGTCTTCACTCTTACATCGTCCCCATTGAATATACGACTATTAAAAAGAAAGGAAAACAAAAACCCCACCTAGAATTAATTAATTGTGGGGCACATCTGCCTGCCCTCAGTTACTTTCACGGTGATACTAATGCTTCTGTGAAGTTTATAAAACATTAAGTGCTTCTACAGGAACAACAAACATTGTTCTGTCCTCACGCGGATCCTCAAACCCAGCTACCAGATGGACCAGGGCCGGTACCCAGCAAGGGAATATTAATTTTGATGGAGAGACTCGGTGTTCTGGGTATTAAATTATATGCCTTGGGAAATGCAGCACAGTAGACATGTGTTTGTACTGAGTAGTGTCTTTGTCTTTCATATATAAAAACACTAATTAAAATATAATGTAAAAAAATGAAGTATGCTGGTTACATTTTAGTATGCTGCTAAGGTAAATAAAAATGAAACAAAAGTAGTATATATTGGGTCATTAAAAGTGCATTGTTAAATCGCTTTATGCCACAAAATTTCTGAATTAAGAGCTGAACAGAAATACATCTGGAATTGGACACAAAAGCAGATTACTGTTACTTTATCCGGAGTTCTGCGTTTGGTCTACGGTTCATTTGCGCTGCCGGTAACCACTGTGCAGAGCAACACAAGCAAGCACAGCTCCTGGAACTCTACCTTGCAAAATTTCCTTTTTACAACATCTCCAGTGGTCCAGCATAACCCCTCGCAGTTTTACCCTAAGGCTTGGCGAGCTGATCTCCATATGCTGTCTGGTGCTTTGGATGTAAGGTCCCTTTTAATATGTTCAAAACAGAAACAGCTTGGAATATTAACTGAGCTGTACCTCACAGCTTACAGCGTGTAATGAGAAAAGTAGACAAGCTGTCAAAGTTAGCAATTAAGACTGATCCTTTACAATTTAAAATGTGGAATATTGCATATAAAACTGAACTATTTGATGTTGTTTAATCAAAGCATGTTACTGATGGCAAACCAGCACGGGCTTACAACGGGGAGGCAGCACCAGCTTATTTCGATGTATCTTCTGTGTAAGCAAGCGTGTGACCTCCCTTACGCTTTCTGGGACTGACGCAGGGCGCGCATTTCACCATTGCCAAAGCAGATGGCGCGGGTGGAGGGGGACCTGTCCCCTCCAGAGGTGCAGGAGGTGCTGTGGGGCAGAGGGTGGTGGTACCCTCCGCGGACGGAGCGCGCGCCTGTAACGCACCCAGGGTGCCCGGTGCGCTTCCCTGGCGCTGACCTCTGAAACCCTTTGCAAGAACAAGAACTCTGCACAGGGCTTAGCTGGTGTCGGGGGGGGGGAGGGTATCCCCTTTAGGAACTGGGCATCTGTCATTTGGAAACTCCGAAAGAAGACTTCTCACGGAACTGATGGAAACAGACTGGAGCAGAGCGCCCTTCCTGGAACAGCGACCTAGCAAGCTCGTGATGTCTTAAGCTGACCGCGGGGTTCTGAGTATTTCTCTCCACCCGTGTAGGGTACTGCAGAGCAGCCGTCCAGCACAGGGTGCTCATCTTGGCAGCTTTGGAAGGCTTAACCTAAAGCCCGCCCAAAACTATAAAGATCTTTCCGTTGGAGTCGGTTTGGGATTTGTTCTTCAGTATGCGAACGTGGTAACTCATCCTTGGTATTGTAGTATTGGCCTCCTTATTCATAAGTGTCTTTCTGGGCAGAAATCCATGGTTCAAGGCCTAGGGTTACGAGGTTACAAAAGGTCGCTTTATCACCACTGTATTGCTTTAACGGTATTTTTTTAAGTCCCCTCCAGAATCTTCTCCTAGTCTTCCTGGCATAGGATACGGCCACCTTGGTAAGGAGAGAGAAAAAAAAATGAAATCTTTCTTTGTGCCACTATCCCCCTGAAGAAAAAGCTTAACATCTGATTTAAGTTTACTGAAATAACAACAGATGTTTATCTTGTATTGTATGGCACATGGCACTACATCTCATAAACCCCCTCCTGGAGCTTAAGGCAGAGTTTCTGGTCCCTCATTTGGACGCTTGCAGGCTTTGTGTTCTTTTTTAAATGTTTTCATTTCTCTGGAGCTTAATCTGCTACCAAAGTATTTATAAGTATCACGTTATAAACCGTGAAACGAGGAATAGCAAAGGAGATTTTCAATACTTCCTTCCACTAAGCACAGGACTATGCAGCTACTTACCTGCAGCCTCAAGTAATGAAAAAATTGTGCAAACTTTCTATAGTTTTTCACTAAGAAGAATCCACCTGGGGTATGGGATTGGGGACAGATCAATTAAAAAAAAGATAAATCATGCCTTGGGAAAGCAAAAACCGGGGAGGAAAAACGTAGAAAAAAAATCTGCTTTTGTGGACTTGTGAAAAGTGAAACATTTTCACTTCTAGAATCTATGTATATTTTACTGTGAAAATAGCGAATGGCTGTAGTTGGTGTAATTTTGTTTTGTATCTATACACATAGATACTTAATTCCAATCGTTGCAACTGTAGAACTCTGCTGCATGACAGAAATGACAATTCTCTTCCAGCGCTAACCTGTAAGTGTTTGCGAAAATGTCAATATTCCTGTGGAAACAGTAGTGAAAATTCAGACTGGTAATTTCACACAACTCCTCTCGATGCATTTGAGGATTAATGCTGGGTTAAACAGATACATTATACGTGTCAGAAGGCAGGCTGCTAGCATTGCAGATGACAAAATAAATAGTAGGGACCGACAAGATGTATCTAAAGAAGCCGATGTCTGAGGAAGAAGAAAAGCCGGTGAGCATCCTGGTATGGCACAGCAGGTGTGGTGCTGGTGAGCCCGGCACCCAGTTGAAAAGGGACCTGTGATATCTCAGGGGAGGGAAAGAAGTGTGCAACAGAAAGCCAGAAGGAATTCCGTTGTGGAAGGAAAAGAGGAAGCATATCGCTTATACGCACCTATTCGCTTTGCTTTAGGCTTAATTGCTCCTTCCCAGCAAGACGAGAGGCTGAAAGGCAGAGCAGGCAAAGTGACGACTCCTTGTCGACCGCGTCCGGGCATCTTTCACTGACGATCTAGACAGAGAGGATCTATGCAGCAGATTCCTTCCCCTCTGCAGAATATTCTAGAGGTGTCGCGCTACTGTCTTCAGCTGAGACAGAGTTTTTGATATTTTCTAGATACTTCTGAGTGCCACTGACCCATGAATATTGTGGCTTCTTTTTTAACATGCTCTCTGAAGGCATGGTTTATTTTATGTTTGAATAAGTGCAGTCCTCCTTTGTTTCCCCCGCTGAATTCTTTATTTATTATTTCCTAAAATGATTTGATTTTCCCCCTCCTTCAAAACACATATGATTGCAATAAGCAGATACAAAATAGAACCAAGAAACAAAAGGCTGAACATGCTGATAATGTACATTTGGTTTGTATTTATCGTTTTAAGATGTGTTTTAATTGGTTCACTACCAACATCCTGTAACTTTCAGTCAGTCAGAAGAGAAACCTGTTTCATTTTAAAGTCAGTTCACTTCTTCCCTCTTTCAGCCGACAGCAGTGGGTAAGACCCTACTGTAGTATCTTCAAATTTAATTTCATTAAGACATTTAAATAAAAAGGGTTATAATACATCTTGCTTTGCCATTCTCCGTTGATGATTAGGGGCTGGATTTCATTGTGAAATGGGTTTCTAAAAGAACAACGCAAAACACATTTTGTTGCTTTGTAACATAAACCTTCATGCATAATTTCTAATGAAAACGTGCAGCTATAAACCTAGAAATAGTTTGCTGTTATTCCAGAAGCTTAATCTGTTTAGTTTAATGAAGAGAAAGTGAAAAGGTGACATGAATGCCATCTTAAAGTACTTACCTGACAGTATAATTTGATCCAATAGACTAAAGGTGTGACAACACCCAATTTAACAGAAGCCTTTATTAAAAAAAAACCCAAAACAAACGAAAGTAGGAATCAAAGAAAACAGGATTGAAGTAGTGATCTGAAAGATCACCTCGTACGTCTTCCTGGTCAACAGCAACACAAACTTTACCTGTTTCTGCCTGGTGTTTGTTGAGTGTGTTCTTAAAAACTGGCCGGGACAGTGTTTCCAGGCTTGGACAATTTGCCAGTGACTGGGAAGTTTATTATTGACAATTTAAACACTGAGGTTGGATGACTCCAGAAAGGTCTGCATGTACCAAACAGGAATTAATTTGGGGAAGTCTTGTTGTACAGGAGGTCAGCCTGGGAAACCACAACACCCTCCCTTTTGACCTTGCCTTTTATGAGGTTAGTCTCACTATTATTTTGGACCATCAGCTTCTATCTTTAAGCTATAATTTTGGATTAGCAGTTTTCATAAATATTGTATATTTTAAAGTGTAAAAGTGTTCTTTTACTCTTGCTAAAACCAGAGCTAAAAAAAGAGCTAAGCCTGAAAGAGGGCAGTTGCATGTATTTTTATCTCCTACCTCATCGCAACCAAAACTCTTGACTTTGTTTTGTAAAAAGTTGGTTTTGTTCTAAAAGCTGAATTTAAAGACAAAACTTTTGGGTCTAGTCAACCCAAAAAGAGAGCCTGCGTCCGGTAGAGTTTGCAGGGTGCTTTTAAATGTGGATTAATTACTGCAGCTGAGGTCAAAGCAAGAACCGTGTGGATGCTGAGGGTCCTCTCTCGTTGTCAGTTTGGCCTTTGCCCCCAACGGCTTTCAGATGATTTCATAACCGTCACTGTCTCCTCTTGGGTAACTGGGAACCAGAGTTTCACGCAGAAACTCGCTCCTTCGTGGGGAAAAAAGGTGTCCCTGAACAGCCACCCACCTGTGTGACAGCGAATGTTTCTGCTGCTGCGGTAAAACTGTTTCATGTGGTTAGTCCAAATCAAGAAGTTTATTAACAGAAGTGGTGAGGTGGCGGAATTACCTGGAAGTTTACCTCGGTTGGTGTCACACAGTGTTGAGGAGACCTGTGGGAGCAGCTGGAGCCCCGAGCAGGGCACGAACAGTGCCAGGGCAGGCTGGGTGATGGAGACGGGGATGCTCGGGGTCAGCCGGGAAAGATTTGTTCCTGAAAACCAAGCAACTTTGAAGGTTTCAAAACTAAGGTCTTGAAAAGGAGTTTCTGTATGTTTAGGGACAGTGAGTAGTTGGATAGCATTCAGAAAAACATATGGAAACTTTTGTTTTAAGAAACATTATGGAGTTTCCCTTTTCTGTTTGGCTATTGGAAACGTGGGGAGGGGGAAAAACTTCAGTTTGTTTGCTGGCCAGTTTGGTCAAAAAGAGAAAAACTGGGAAGCGTCTTTTTGGGTAAAAGTTCTTGGAGAAAGTCTCTGTCCAGCTCTGCCGTGACCGAGCCCCGGCTCTGCGGGGAGCTGGGACCAGGAGATTCCCATCTCGCCCAGACCTTTCTGAGGCATTTCTGTGATTTTGCAGAAGAGAGGTGCAAAAGCAGTGAAATGAGCCGGATTCAGGCCCCGGTTTGAAAGGCCTGAGTTAAAAATGAAGGGCCAATATTGCACCACTGTGGTATGTAGAGTTACTCCAGGAAAGAGTTATCCCTCAGGCGCTGTGACGACACTATAAATAGTTCTCTGTGCTATAGAACAAATACAGGATAATTTATTTAGTTCAGCGTGCTGGGATTTTGCCAAGTCCATACTAATTATATTGTGTCTTGTTTTTATCATATATACTAGAAATGATTTGTTATGCCAAAATGGCTGGATGCTTTTTCCCCAGTACCCTCTTACTAGTTTACGTTTCTGACCATCTTCTCACTTGTATTGATTTTTCTTGTGGCTTTCTGGAAAACAGACTTGTTCGTTACCTGCTACCATAGCAATGCTGCTTATTCGAGTTCTCTAAAAGCATGTAAGAAAGGAAGGAAAAAAGGTTGAAGTGCATCGTGAGACAAACGCACCCCCGCAGTATATCAGTCTGGGGCTTACATGCTGACTGTATGAACCTGTACTGTGTATTTTCCGTTTTGGAAATAATACAATCTTTACTGTCCATGAAAATTTTGCAAAGAGTAGCATTAAATCTAGAGCAGCTGTACAATGAAGGAAATAGCTTTTCTCTTGTAATATTCAGTGAAGAGGTAGATAAACGTCTTTGAAAGTGGAAGGCAAAGGAGGGGTGGGGTTTGGGCCAGAGCATTGCAGAACTTGGAGAGAGAAGAGCTGAAGCGATGGAAGATAAGAATAAAGAGGATGCAGAATATGACCAGATGTAAAAGGAGAATAAGAGGGGAAAAAAGGTGGCTAGGACAAATAGGGTCAAAAGGGCACACAAAATAAGAAGTGGAGCGGAGGGGGAACATTTCTATGCTACAGTTTATCATGAGATTCTTTAAAAGAGACATTAGTTTAAAACAGCCTGAAGCATCTCGAAAGCAATTAAATTTTATAATTTCAAGGACAATCAGATTTAGATTTTTTTTTTTTTTTTAAGTGAAACTTCTCACCTTGAAAGCTTTAATGGGAAAAGAGGTGATTCTCATTGCAGGAACAGATGGTGCATGGTCACAAGAGGTTCTAAACTGCTCGGGTGCCCGGAGCGCTGTGTTTGGGTCGGGTGTCCCTCCTGGGCTGCACAACTCCATTGCACAGACCGTGTGTTTGTGCACAGAGTCCTTCATCAACAGCAGTGATCAGTGCGGGTGCAGAAAACAGCCAGAGATTTTTGCAAAGGATAGCAGAACTTTGGTGTGGCTCAAGAAGAATAATTTTGCTGTAACTGCCTCTCAGATGCTCTGTGCATATCCAGTTCATGGGACAAGTCAGTCACCCAAAGATGACAAAGGGGTCCTTAGTCTTGAGGACCGAGGTGCTGGTGAAACGCCGTTTGAACTGTTTGAGGTTTCTTTGGTTTCTTTCTTTCTCCTTTTCTTTTTTCCTTGTGGGTTTTTGTTTTCTTCTTAAGAACAAAAAAGTAGCTTCCCATGCAGATCCAGTCTCTACAGGACGAGGACTCTTTAGAACTATTTTACATCCAGTCCCCATTCAAAGGAATATTGCAGCTTCCCAAGGAGCCCTGACAATATTACCTTTGGGTAAAGCCAGAGCGAGCCTCTCTCTTTGGCACAGTGACCCAAACTGACCAAATAACACCAAAGGGATTCCTGGATGAATGCGGCGAGTTTGCCTGGACGTACTTCATGGAGCCTCATTCACTCTTGCCCAGCAGTGCAATAGATCTGAATACTGACTTTCTCATGAATTTTAGTTTACTCCTCCGAACATAAGTAATATAATTATTCTTTGTTAGTATTAGTTGCTGTTACACTTTCTATTACAATAGCATGGCCAACTTCGTGCTGAGTCTGAGGCCTGTGATGCCAAGAGCCATGTTCAGAGTAGAAGAGATTCCAAACTAAACTGGTCAAAAACCCTCTGGCCTGTTTTTCATACAAACTTCTCAAATTCATAGTTTCTTTAGCAAAGAGATTAAATCCACTCCTATTTAAAAGAAAAGCCTATTTTTTTTTTCTTCTGTGGATAAAAAATGTTAAAACATACTGGTATTTCCTTCCCATAGGATCTGAACATCTGGGTGGTTGTTCTTTGCCAATTCTTCCCTGAAAAAAGTTTGTATCCAGAAGGAAATTGTTGTTGCGCAAACTTCTTTAGCTCAGACAACTTTGGGGGGTGACACTCTATTAAAAGCTAAGTAAAAGGTGACAGAAAAGTGATACTGAATATGGCGAAAATAAAATGCAAGTGAATTCAGAGAGATGTGAGCCTTATAAGTGAACATGCTGTTCTGTTCATTCATTGTTTTTTTTTCTGGGGAAGCAGTACCTATCGTGGAAAAAACTGCAGTACTTCTGCTTGGCAGGGCTATTTGAGATTTACGTTGATGGAGACAGGACTAATTTATTGATGATTTTAGATTGCGAGATGATTGCTGTCCTTCAGGAGGTTTGCTGGTTGATTTACAAACAGAGTGAGTGTTTACACTGAAATGGCTGAGAAAGCTCATCCTCGCAATACGGAGGGTGCCGGTGCCAGCTGGTCACCAAGGACGCGTTTCATCCTTCGCAGTACTTAAGGCGTGTTTAGCAGGTCAGTAGATGGTTAGCAAAAGCTTGGTTTGATAAGAAGTTGCCTAAATTAGGCTAATGATGGGTTCTCCTGGGTAATGCAGGGGAGAAAAAGTTCAAAGCCTGGTATTTATGTGCACAAAGTCCAAATACCTGCCAAGTCGCTTTGATGAAGTGTCTTTGTCAGAACGATTAAATGAAGGTTAAAAAGGCCAGACCTTTTCTCAACATATTTGACTTGCTCTTTCTTTCCTCTCTTCAAGGTGTCTTCATGTTACATTTATTTGCTTCATGAATTCTTTATTACACTAATCAGTCCTGATGTACAAACTCATTAGAAAATGAGCTGGAAATGTAAGATCTGTCAAATTTCAGAGACTTCTGACATTGTTAGACTCAAGGGCCTTTTTTGCAAAGAAAAGCGAGAAAGGAAAGAAGCTAATGAGGAAATGTCAGATAATGTAGAAGTCAATCCATGTGGGGATGAAGTTTTACAAAGTTCAGAGAGAAAAGTTGTAGTGCTGCCAGGGTAAACACCTAATTTTTTTCTTAATGTAAATTTTGGCACAGAGGAATTTTTTTCTTACTGGTGTTACTGAACGCTTCTGGTTTGGTTTTGTAATCGGCATCTTAAATCATTTGACCATGTTACTTTTTTAACGATGACACAGAAATTAAGGGAAACAACAATTTGAATGGGATTTCCTAATTATGTGAAATACTAATTTGCATTTTGGGTCTCGTGCCAGTCTGAGCTGAAATCACTGTCCCAACAGGCAAGGTGCTGTACGGACGCACAGTGAAATACATGGTGCTGTAAAGCGGGCTTCGGTCTGCTTTAAGAACAGCTTAGATGTGTAAGATCTGCCAAAGCAGGTGGGCAGAGATCCCATCATCAGCCTAACCTAAGAAGAAAATGTGAAAAAAGAAACAGTGGTGAAGCGAGAAGTAACTCGCCCACGGTCATACATCGGTCTGTGGCTCAGATAAGGAGAGTCTCAGTTATTGCTCTGTTCACTAAATCCTACCTTCTCCCTCTGCCCGCTAACTGTCAGGATAAGTGCAGTCATTGTTCTGAACAGTACTAAGAGCGAGGAAAAATGAATGATTAGCAACACAGGGAATAGTCTCATACTCGTGGAGGTAAGCCTGCCAGCCCTTATTCCGCTGCGGTTGCATTTGCACTGGTAGATCAAAACGGAAGTGACTTCTTTAATTTCTTCATCGAGCAGCTCAGGACACTGCTGGAAAAATAGTTGGCTGTGTGCTGCGCTCTCCCAGGAGGAGCGGTGGTTACTCCGCCTGTACAGACAGCGCGGCGCAGCAAACGGGAGACTGGTTAGATTTAGCTGTCAAATCTTTTTTACCTTGTCAATTGGAACACGGGAATGTCTACTGTTTCCATCATCTGCCTCATGAATATCAGACTCAACGGGCAAGAAGCGCATCTGCACTGGTCAGCGACACTGTTATCCACCTGTGAAACTTAATCATATACAAGAGGAAGAAAATGAAGACTATCATGTCTGACAAGGTGGACTGGGATGCAGGACATCTGGGATCTGTTCAGGGTCTTGTTACGAGCTCCCTGCGTGACCTTGGGCAAGTCTCTTCATCTTTCTCTCTTGACACAGACCGCATTATGTGGCATTTGCCACCTATGCCCAGCCCTGTCTCAATTGTAGCTGGGTCTCACAAACAGCAAAGATAATACAAGCGTCAAAAATAGATTGTTCTTGCTTTGAGGTGATTTTTTTTCTTCCTGAGGTGCCTATAAAATCAATCCTCTTGGATCCCACCTGGGAGATGTTCTGGGACCTTGAAAGCTGCAAGAGCTGCAGGTGTCCAGTGATAGAACAAGAGGTAACGGGCACAAACTTGAGCATAGGAAGTTCCATCTAAACCTGAGGAGGGACTCCTTTGCTGTGCGGGTGGCAGAGCACTGGCAGAGGCTGCCCAGAGGGGGGGGGAGTCTCCCACTCTGGAGCCATCCCAAACCCGCCTGGACGCTGTCCTGTGCCACTGCTGGAGGTGCCCCTGCGCTGGCAGGGGGTGGCACTGGGGGAGCTCCAGAGGGCCCTTCCGACCCTGACCAGTCTGGGATTCTGTGAGGAGCGCTGGCACTCGCTGGGTGCTCTGGCGCTGCCCTGCAGCTCCCTGGAGAGCCCGGACGGGGCGAGGGGGGCGGCTCACACGCTCTCTCTCACTGCTTGTCCCGTCACTGCGCTCCCCAGACCAGCAGGTTACGAACACGTGGACAACTGCTCATCCAACAAAACGGGGGGTATTTCTTACTGTGATTTCAAGCACAGGGAAGCACAGGAATTAGACATCTTCTGCGCTGTCTTGACAGCGTCATGCTGTCAGAGCAAGTAAGAGAGGCTCCGTTTACCGAGTACAACTGCCGGCGTTACCGCTGGAGAACGTCTTTAGCCCTTGAATTAAGTTATATTGCCAGGTAGAGTGTAGAGCAGCAACTCATCTGTTTGTATAAAGTAGGGCAGAGCTGTACGCCAAGAGAAACCTTTCTCCAAAGCTTGTTCTTTCCCTCTTTCATTGGTAAAGAGCCAGGTGGCAACTCAAATGCGCAGGTCCAGGAGACTACCTGCTTCTCAGGTGGTGTGAAGCTGAGGGTCCCGGCTATAGGTGCCCAGTCGCTCAGCCAGTGTGTGTATTCCTTAAGGACGTGCACGGTGTCCTTCCTCGGGGTCTGCTTCTCGGAGGTGCTGAGCTGAGCATCCCTGCCCTCCCACCTCCAACCGCAGTGTAAGTGAACAGGAGCTGTGGTTGCTCAGCACCTCATAAAAATCAAGCCCCTGTGGGTTTTGGGGGGATAAATGAGAGAGAAACCGGGCTCAACGAATAAGATAAGTTTGCTGGCAAATTGTTAGTAGCAGCGAAAGCAAAACCCGAGGCATTTACATACCCATTAGAGGGGGATTTCAAACCTGGACTCTGGCCTGCTTTGAAATCATTGGTCTCCCGGGGCCACCTCACCATATCCTGCAAACGCTATGCTGAAGGGCAGCTGCCATTTGTGTCCATCCCTTTGATGGCACTTTAAGCACCTCCATCCCAGGCTTGGCTGGGGTTTATGGCCACAACTGCTCCTGCTGCACCCTGCGCGGCACTGGGGAGGTGTATCTAGAGCACGGTGCAAAGGTGAACGTGCAGAACCCCTCGAAGGCAAAACTATTGCAGCAGATGTGGCAGAGAGTGATGATTCATTTCAAGGAGTTCTTTTAGAATCAGATTAGACAGGGTAGGCTCGTGAAAGGGAAGGGGGCATGTTCTGCTTTGCAAATCTAACTCCATCAAAAAGGTGTCAAAGAACTGGTACTTCCTTCTTAGTTCTTCCCCCTCTTTCCTTCCTCTTTCTGTCTCTAGCTGTTGTCTTGCCTTTTTTGCAGACCAAAACCACATCTCAAATTCCTCCTCTTTGAAGCCTATGACTGGTCAGGTAAAGCGATTTCATTAGTCCCTTAGGAAAGAGCTTCGGGTATTTTCTTTACCCAGGGGATGTGGGTCTGACTTCTGAGGCGCAGTCTAGATTTCTCTCCTGCATCAGACCCGCACATACAGGACCTGCAGGGCAGTAAAACGTGAAGAGCACTGGATCAGACTGGCTGCCAGCAGAATTCTGGTATGTGTTTCTATTTGCTTTACCGAGAACTTTGTTTTAAAAGTCCCTCTATTCAGAAAAAAAAATACAGGTGTTTTTGCATGTGAGTCGGCTTAAAATTATCCTGAACTTTTCCCTGACTGTATCACATCGCTGTGGTGTTACCAGCCGCATCTTTAAGATTTCTTATGGTTTCCTTTAATTTCTGGTGTTCCGATTGGTACTGGCTTATTTGTTTTTGAGCATACCTGCTTGGTAGCCTTTAATATCCTGCTGCTCCAGGTATTTCTCTTGCCAAATAAAAACCACTTCACTGCAGGTATGGAATCTAAATGCACACCTAATTTGTTGTTGTTGGCTTTGGTGTTTTACAGCCGTTGGCAATCCTTCATTTTGCCTTTAGGCTCAATTAGAATTTCAACCTGTGACAAACCCATTTTGGCTTTTGGATCTGACCTGAATTTCGCTATTGTGCTTTCCAGATGGAACACCAGCCTGGGAGCCCCAGAGTTTCACTTCGGTCATCCTTTTCTAAGTGGTCACTGTTGCCCACTGAATAGTTTCCAGATCCTTCAGCAGATGTTCTGCTGTACTCCAGTGGTCACACTGTGCTCTAGGGCAAGGTTGGCTGCAGAAATAGGGAAGAAAGGAATACGCAAAATATATCATGAAAGAATTTACATGTTTTCTTTCACCAGAACCCAAGACTTTTTTTTTATTTTACGAGGAAACTTCAAACTCAAACTTTCTGAACAATTCTCCATTAGAAAACATCTTGTAAAGAGCTGCAGAAATTGCAGAACCGTGTGAGGCCAGGAGCTTTCCTCTGCGGAGTCCGGTTGGCTTTTACTGATCTACACTCAGAAATGTTCGGCACTGCTTGGTTGCCTGTCTTGCTGTCAGTCATTCCTTCTGATAACATTGCTCCTCTTTTGTGTTTATTTCTTGCCTGTCTTACCTGCTCTTCCCTCATCTACCCTCTGCAACTGGGGCAGCCAGTGATGGGAGGGCGATTAGATGCTGTGTAATCTTTTGATTTGGATTTGCACTGATTGTTTTTTTTTCTGTAAATAAATAAGCACTTCACTATCAAACCAATTACATCATATGTAAAAAAACCCTACTGTTACTTTCTTTTACTTTTTCCTCTCCATTGTTCTGGAAAGATACCTAATATGCCAACCTTAACACAGTTGTTCTTCCCTGAAAACTTAAAAGCCATAGATGGAAGAAAAAAATAATTCTTCCACAGCATAATGTACCTGGGTTGCCCTTCTTATTCAGAATCTGAGGCTGAAAGGCCAGTGAGTTCTCACTCCTTGAGACATCTTTAGACGGTTTTTCAGTAAGTTCAAACAAATTTATGAAGCTGTATATAGGGAAGTTTACATTTCTGCCAAGTGCGTGTTGATAAAGGGGAGACTTTGACCCCTTGGCCTGTCAGTTGTACCTCGTATGTGCTGGGTCAGGACAAAAGACCAAGTGTATTTTCCTTAACAAACGGATTATGCTGCCTCTAAAGTACTGCATCTGTGTAACAATCAGTAGTGAGTTGGCATGATTACGTTATAAGAGATTTATCTGGGGAAAATCCTCTGTGTAAGAACTGATTCATAACATCTAACGTTAACCAGGTTAATATGAATTGTCAAACAGCTGACGATGGGAAACAATCTCTCTATAAATAGAGACTCTGTAGATATTTAGAAGCAAACGTACACACCTGCATGTTCAACTGAAAGGCCCTATAAATAGAACACCTGACATTATCTCGATTAGGAGTTGTGTTATTGCAGTGACTGCAACTTATATACACAAGTTTTTTATATATATATTTAAGTGGATGATTTGAGGAAAAGGAGTAATTTCATGAAGAGTTAGTGCTGCTGCCAAAATGCAGCAATCTTAAAGCAAAGAAGCTTCCTGAATAGTTGTGCTTTTATGTTAGCCTGACCTGCGGCTTGGGAAGTTAAGGATGCTTGAAACAAAAACCTATTAGAAAAACACGGTGAGCTTCTACGTATAATAGCTATCGTGTCATTTAGTGGCTTTGGGCAAAGACTGGTGAAGGGCAAAGGGTTTTATACTTCTTGTTAAAGTGCTTTGTGCTGCTAAACTCCAAGGCAGCAAACAAACTGCTAAATCAGTTTAATATTAAATGTAATGCATAATGCAAGCAGTGGATGCTGAGATTTTATTTAATTCTATTTAACACCTTTTTGGTTGCATTCAGGGCAGACGTGTGTGGTTTGGACTAATCCGTTCCTAGCTAGGCTGGCCTTGTGGATACAGGACTGGGATTCAGGAAGGCAACATTTCTGGGTCTGCCGCTACCCTGCAGGGTAACCTTTGCATGGTCATTTCTTCTCTTGGCTCCGCACCCTTAACAAGCAACGTAAGGATTTGTTAGTTCTTCGGGGAAAGGACTCACTAACAAGTGGTACCATGTCCAGTGGTAGTTCGAGGCCGCTGGGGATTACTGCAGCAGAAGTAATAACCTTAGATGAGTTAAGGCAGTGTCGGCTTGGTTGAACAGTATGTGTTAATTTGCTTGTGGGCAGTGCTCCACTTGATCAGAAATCCAAACCAAAAATACCTGCAAGCAGCATAAGGTGGGGTTTTTTTTCGCTTAAGGTCTTGTATCCCATCTGGGTGACCTGGACCGCTGGCTTGCTTTTGACTTTGAAGCTCTGGAACTGCTCCCTGTAAGCGTGCTAATAATAACAACCTGGAGACCAAATAGAAATGTGGTGTCACACAGTGTTGAGTGAGTCCCACAGATTCATCTCGGGAACTGTAGAGGGTGTGCAGAGCCTGGAGAGAGGGGAGACCTCCGTGAGGTGTGAGCAATTGCTGGAAAAGTGGGTCTGATGTGTTCCTGATCTCCCCTCAGCAGCTCCTCACAAGGCAGCCGGCCCGCGTGGGCTGAGAGCAGCCATTGGAAATACTTTCCTTAAAGTCAAGAGGGTGAAGGGACACTGTGCATTGCAGACGTGTTGCTTCCTTCCTTAGAGGAGCACCTTAGCTCCGGAGGGCTACTCTGAAGCAGCAGTGAGCTGGTATTTACCATTATCACAGGATATTTTGACACATATGAGTGGAAAACCTTCTGAGTTGCCCAGTTCAGGGGCAGTAAGCAGAAACACATGCCTTGCCAGATCACGCTGCGTTGCCAGCTTGGTTCAGTATTCGTACAATGCCACTTGTTAGTGTTCGGCAACCTTGGCCTCCCAGGGTTCAGCTGGAGTTCAGCCCTGGCAAATGGTAGTCATCACTCGGGCTCTCCTGGGAATGGATGCGGTGAAGGGAGCACCAGGATATGGCTAATGTGATGCTGAGCTGGCAATCAAAAGACGTGGTAATGACCAGCAGCGTCTCTGCAACCTGCAACGATGTTAAATGTTTGATAATTTGGGGGTTGAAGGTTCTGCAATGTCCAACTCATCAGGCTTGCATCACAGATTTGGCCCTTTGGGTCTGAGATTACCCATCTTGAGGCAGGGGACTCCAGTGCCCTGCGTAAAAGCCTGACACGATTGCTACAGCAATTTCTTCACGTTTGGGAGGGTGTCAGCCTATCTCCACGCACCCTGGCCACGCATCCCTCTTGCTGCTGCCGCCTGCAGGAGTTTTTCCCGCTGGCTTACCCAAAAGGATGCCTGATCTCAGCCTGCTGTGCTCGCAGCCCTCTGCCGCTGTAGAAGGTCTCCTTGGCCGTGGCCCCGTTGTGCTGGGACCTTGCTGCTTGCTTTGGTGGTTGTACTGTACGTGCGAGAGAGGGGAGGGAAAGTGTAGCTTCAAGTAAAGGGTGCAAAAGCCCTCACTTTTGATTCCAGAACGTACTGCTAAGGTATCTCTGAAAGGAGAAGGGGGCTCTGCACAGGGTGAAGGAGCTCCTGTGGCCTTTGTTAACCACCGATACATCCCTTCCCCGCACAGCGAAGGGTACGGCTGGGTGTGGGGACCAGAGTGGTCAGGGGGGTTGCAAAAAGAATTTGATTTTATGGTGGATTTCTTCTAAATAAAGCTCTGTTTTACCCTACTGCTGCTACCACAAAAGTCCCTCATAGTTTTCAGGAAGCCTGTACAGAATAATTTTCCTTCTACTTTCCCCACTTCCTCTAAATGCTGGGCCAGACAAAGGTGCTGTAAAAATTATAAGCCACAGTTTGATCTCTCTAAGTTAAATGGAGAGACTCTGGGTTCACAGTGGTTGAGACGACATGGGAATTGGGCCTTGACATTTGTTTTTCTGTGGGCTCCCTATATAGTCTTTTATTTTAATCTTATTTTTGTTCCTCTCGTGTTCTTTCCTCCCTCCCCTCCCTCCTCCCTGCATTCACCATTTAAAATAGAACAGAAAAACACTGTTTGAAGTAGCTTGGAAGGCATGATAAAAAAAGTATTCCAGGATGCCCGTGTGGCCCCCGTTACCAATTTCCAGTGGGCTCAGAGTTGCTGGTGGGCCCTGATGCTTTGCGGGGGAAGAGAAAGGGCCGCGGTTTGCCCAGCTGCGGGCAGCGTTAGTCATTTGCTAGAAGACACTGGTCTCATACGTGCTGAATTTACATAAAGCGATGTGGAAGACAGGGCCTTTATCTTTTAAGACAGAGGTGCAGCAAAAGCAAATCAAAGCCCTTCTGCGTTTAGAGCGTGCGAGGGGATGTATAGACACGCTGCTCAGCTCAGCACGTTAAAGGCCCATTTCAACTCAGTATAAAGGTGTTGAAAAGGTTCTTGGGAACTACGGCGAGCCCTCAAAGGAGCCTTAAAGGGGTTCACAGGAGTCAAAGACAAAAGGAAGAGGGCAAAGAGTGCAGACAGGGAGTCCCTGGTATGAGATAGCAGACTATATAGCTGTTTAAACACCTCTTGATGGCATTGGCTTTATAGACTTTTTATTCCACAAACTCATGATTCCTGTCCTGAAGGGTCCCGGAGGCGTGTTCACAGAAAGGCTGGCAGGTGAGCACTGGTGGGCTGGTAGTCCCCAGCGTGTCCTACAATGTAGTTGGATTGTGGTCAAGTTTAAAAAAACCCAACCAACCAAACAAAACCCAACCAACCAAAAACTCCCAAATCCCCCAAATTAACAGAAAACCTTAAAATATTCTATAAAAGCTTTTCTCTTCAACCCATTTACATTTAAAGGCCACTTAAAAAAAATTCACTCAGCTGATCCCATTAAAGAGACTGAAGAACTTAAGTGACTCCTCAGGGACTTGAACTTGTGGCTGAAGGAACTGAGAAGTCCCAAATACGATGTTAAGGAAATCTTAAACTATACCCTCTAATGGCCACATATTAATGTGTGTTCAGGCTTAAAGACTCTGATTGTTTTCCACGTTAATTTTCTTAGTGCAGACATAAAAACAAAGTAGTAAGAAAAAAATCTACTGTGGAGGTACATTTAATAGCAATGAAAGGTGTCGTCATGTGTAATTAACATGCAAGATTCAGTCATCTGTATTGCTCTCAGACCTCTCAGACTGCTCATCTGCTGCCTGAACGGTTGTAGACTTCTTTTTTTTATTGATAACTGAAACCTGGAAATTCAGAAACCTGGAGATTCAAAAGATGGGAAAAAGGAGGCAAATTAATTGTGATAGTTGAGGCAACGTTAGGCAGAAGTGGGTGTGAGACTCCACAGACGAGGCTGAGCAGCTCTGCTTGCTTGGGCTGTTTGTCAGAGCCTCCAGGGTCGCCCCTCTGGGAACAGGCAGGCGCATCAATGGCAGCCCACGCGTGTTGTTTGGTTTCCACGGTTTTGTGCCAAAAAATTATTCCAACTGGAGAGAACATGGTACATAATATTTCTCCTTGCTGTTTGCAACAGCCCCCCCAAAAGCGACCACCATTGCAAACCCAGCGATGGGAAGGGGAGTGCATGCATGAAATAGCACCATCTAGTGATTTCCCCCCTTTTCTCCTCTTTGTAAAGCACTAAACCCCGGGTCACTTATTAGTTCCAGGTTAATTGAAATAGTAGCCACCTCTCTCTTAGTGGACTGAGAGACTATTCTCTCAGGGGAAGAATTTGTGCCATCCTTTGGGCACCCCGCGTACTGAACGTGGGCATGTCACTCTGTTGGTGGCCTCGGCTCAGCTGTGTCTATTGGATTACACACTCCAGTCTCAGCGCAGAGAGAAACATATGCTTCTGCTTTTTGGCTCAGCTGCTCCCAAACATTCACATCAACAAAAGAGAGCACTGCAAAATTTTTTTCAGCCGATTGAGTCATCCAAATATGCAGTTGTAGGATCAGAGAATGAAAGATGTGTGATAGCGAAAACAAAGCATCTTTGAGCCAGTGCAGTGGCCGCAGGACAGAAGCTCGGTGTTGACACGTCTGGCAGAGCGATCAATGCCAGCTGACGCTCCGGAGCTCAGGCTGGTTTGGCTGTGTAAGTGCAGCACCTGATGCTGTTGTGCTGTGGCCACAGCCGATGCCTGCAGGTACCAAAGCATAAGTGCCATGACCTGATGAGGCTGAGCCCCTTCGCCACTTGGGAGGAGGAAACCTATAGAAGAGCCCTCTATCTACCGCTGTAGAACCTCTGTTCTTATGTAACGTATTTTCCTCGACTGTTGTAAGATATCCCCAGTGGGCAGGTCTCAAGAGTGAGGAAAATTATTCCTCTTTCAAAAGTAAACGTGTTCATTTAACTTTTTTTTTAATTTTACAGCCATTTGTGTGCAGCGGTTCTGTTCCACTTGCGGCTTTGCTTTAGCGGTTCAGGTAGTAGGCACCAAATTAGGATTGCTGAGGTATTTGTCAACCACAACCTCGTGAGCCTACAGAAGGCTTCTTGGTCTGATCCAGTGCCCTTTGGGAAAGACAAAAGCCTGAAAGTTTACTCCCCTTGCAGCCCCTGAGCCCTGGAGAGGAACTTCTCAGTCCCATTTCCCTGCTTAATGTCAAACGGGCTACTGTCGTCTCCTGGGGGAGTTAAGAGACCCTGTGGCGGAAGGTGCATATAGCAATCTAATTTTATAATAAACTGAACTCTTAAACACAAACTGAGAATAAAATGCCAACAAAATGAAAAAATACATTACTTTGGCAGGAACTTTTTCCATGTTAAAAGATCTGGACATGGCAATGCTTTAACATTGACCATTACGACTGAATTGGCATAGAGTTACTGTAATAAACATCCACTCAGAATAGTGTGATATTATTTTGAGGCTAAATCTGTATTTCTGCTCATTACCAAAATTGAACCGTTGGAGTCCACAATATTTTCTTTCAGTAGGAAGGATGTAAAACATCTTTTTGCCATAAAGACTACTTTAGAAATTAGAGTAACAGTCATGGTTGTCCCTCAGTAGGGATATGAGAACTTACTGGTGCTGCTTTTCCTAATGATGAAATAGTCTTCATCAACAAAGAGAAACAATCCATAACACTTCGTGCGATGCAGGTATGGTGGTAAATGCCTCTATTGCAAGGTGTTGAGAGTTCCTGCTGCATTTTGCAGGTGTTTCTGATGTTTCGGGTTTGCGGGTGTTTCTACCGGCTCTCTGTGTGGTTGTCCTCTGCTGCGGTATCTGAGTAGCTTTGCTAGGGAAGTGTGGAACTGCAGCTTCTTACTCTAAACCGTGAGCACAGTGGCTGATTTAAGAGCAGCCTTCAGAGCGTGCTCCAATTTCTTCTTTTTTAGAAAAACACGCTTAAATTTAGGGCGCACGTATCTAAGGACCAGTGGATTCCAGCCTGTGACAAGTGCTTTTCTAAATAAAGCCCATAATGAAATAAATGAGGAGCTTCTGTTTGTTGAAATAAAGCAATAGGGCCCTGCCCAGTGCTCTCCCAGAGGTGACAATGCCAGTATCCATCTGCTTTGTCCCCAGCCCTGCCTACTGCAGATAGCGCTGGCATCTGTCTGGGCCCAGGCCACAGCCTTGCAGCATTTCTCCTAGATGAGTTAAACTTTTCCCCCCTCCCCTTCCTTTCTCTTCTTCCCACCTCCCTCCCTCCCTCCCTGGTCCTTGACAGAGGCGCAAACACTCTTAAATGAGAGATAGTGGCTTCCATCCAATGGAGCCCCGATTAATCACCGAACATCGTGGGAAAAGCACAAGATGAGGGCCGAGAAACAGCCCATTGTCTGGGCAAGATTAAAGCCCCAAAAGCCGTATTGTCTACTGAGGGGATAAATCTTCCTGCTGTCACTCAAGNCTTTGGACTGGGGAAAAGAGGAGGGATGTTAATTGTTGTTGCAGGTCCTTATTACTGAACGAGGTAAATGAAATGGCCATTTTGCTTGACTCTCCCGCTTCCTCGCCATTGAAATAAATACGAGGTGGAGCACTACGAATGAGCATCGTTCGGTGTGAGGGTGGTTCGGGCAAAGGGATGTCCTTGTGTAGTCCAGGGAGTCCCCGAACGACAGGGTGATCCTCTTGCGAGTCCCTAAGGGAGGAACCAGCCTTTTGGTGATGCCGAAGCATGGGCTATAGGTGTGTGACCAGAGACCCTCTACCACCCAGGTCGTCTTGGGAGGGATGGCTGCAGCGGGCTTGAGGCAAAGATTTCGCACGGGTTTTGTAACACATTTGCTCAGCTGCCGGAGCTGGCTTCGCCTCGGCGGCCGAGGGGCTGGGCTCTGGTGGGAGCTGCAGAAAGGAGGAATATTTTGAGCAGATGTCATGTCTCAAGGAGCCCACAGGCAACACCACCGCTGCTGCTTCTCTGAATGCTTCCTCTGGTCTTTGGCAAGGGCCCAGCTCTGTGAGGACATGAGACACACACAGTCACTGCTTGTGTCACTGTGATCCTCTTCTCCTCCTCCTCCTCCCCTTATGCTCACTCTTACAGCACTCCTCACAAACCCCTGGCACACTGTGGCGTCCCACCTGTAGATACCTCAATGGGAATGAACATCATCCCATTATTTTTAGTGGTTCGAAGAAGTATTTTTGAAATGCAGCAAACAGGGCCGTGCATGCTTGGTTGGTGGAGCAAGTGTTAGATAATGAGCTTGACGTGTTCAAAGATAAGGCATTACGTTGGGGGTCTGTTGTTTGTGGGATCCTAAAGGCTGAAGGTCCGGTACAGCTTCCTTTGCTCTCCAGGTGGTGAGCTGTCACTCTTCTCCAGGATGCTTATAACCCAGAGAAAGGTCAATCAAATGTTCAAACGGAAATCAAGCCTTTTTCAGGTTAGCTGCTATTCCATAGTGCCAAATTGTAATAATCGCACCAAACCAATTTTTAATATTTGCAAATTGAGGGTGATCCATTATAACTCTGTGTAGGCAAGACTGAATTCTGGCTCTTTGTGGATTCCCCCCCGCCCCCGATTGGAATTTATTTGTTTTTACGAAATATTCCTTTGCCTTTGGTGATGATTAGAGCGCTTGATGTTGTCTTTGTCCACAATCTTTATTGGTAGCCTGGTCAGTTTATATTTCTGTAAAATAAAGTGCATACGGAAAAATTTCTCCATTGCAATTAAAGGTTGGATAGTAACTGTTCTTCAATCAAAACTGAGCATACTACTGATTGCATATACAATGCAAACATCAAAGGACAGCAACATTTATATGTTTCTGTTTACCATGTAAAATATTAACTATGCAAAACATACTCAACATAGGGATCAGGCTTTTCAGTTTAAGAAAACAGATGATTATGCTTCACCTACATGTTAGTATATTGGATTAGAAGCAGACTGCATTTCGCATTTGGTACGATTTGGTAAGTGCTAAACAGGATTTTCTGCATCCTGAGTGGAGTTTCCTCTTGTTGATGGGGTTTAATGCTCCCTTGTACAAATCTCTTACTGTGCAAATACCTCCAATCTCTCTTTTTAGCAACCCAAACCATTGCTTAAACAAGTGGGTTTACACCTGCTTACCAGATTAATTTAATTAGCCAAAAATAGACTGAAAGAACTGGCTTGAGAACAATAGTTTGCAAAGAATACCTTTTTCTATTTCTTGTTGAATCTGGTAATCTATGGAAAGCTGGATTGAAATATCATTCCCCTTAGTTTCCCGGCTTCTTGGTTTTATATACTGACCTGAGAAAATAAACCGATCAAAATAAGGTTTTGGGGTCTTCGTATTTGGAATAAGACAAAAAACTTTTTCTACTTTTCCCACCCTTCATATGCAAGAGCTGATCTAGCCCCTTGCTATCTCAGGAAATCCAGTTTATTTGCTGTCTCAGTTCTAAAGTTTTGCTCCAGGAAAACCTAGAGTTGATCTCTCACACAGCTTGCATTATTTCAAGAAGCCTACGTTAATGCAAAAAGGTTTATAATTACAGTGCTAGAGCTGTGATGGGTATTGCGGTGTCATTTTGTACCCACTGCGCACTCGTGCAATGCTGGCCAATGTTGAGCGATGGGAAATGGAGTGTTGGGGCAAAACTACCGCACCCACCCTACAGCCCAGCACCCGCGCGGTGACAGGCGCTCGGTGCTGGACTCTGCCACAGCCAGGAGAGGTTTTGTTCCGTTTCAAGGAGTCTGAACTGGGTTTGAGCATCTTTTTAAAATTGCAGAATGTTAATTATTTGAAAAAAATGGATTTTTGCCAATAGAAAGATTTCATTTCGGTCACCTTAAATATTTATTTCAATTTCACCCTTACTTTTTAAGACTCTCTTCCTTACAAATCAGGCGTCTCATTTTAAGCAGACAGCATTTTGCTGCAAAAAAAGGAGCTGTATAGTAAATGTCAAACTGTCTTTTCACACTGATCCTCCTTGATCTTTTAAAGTTTTCTTAAAAAGACACCAGACAAATTCCCATTTTAATAAATGCACATTTTCTAATAAATACAGTTATTTAGAGGTACACTGGATTGGACAATTGTAAAACCACCGAATTATATACATTAATTTGGTTAGAAATCAGCTGGTATTTTCCTATTGAATTGAGATCACGGACTGTTCCATTCATTTTTCTTCATATTCTACAATCTTTTGGAAGAAGCACAAGATTTAAGTAAAGCACCTTCAGAGTCCTACATAATGCTACTTTTAAAGTAATTTGTATTTAAAAAATAATAATAACAAGCAAACAAACTTGTTAGCCCATAGGATGCTTCTGCCCTGTGGCTTAATGGCACAGGTCTTTATACATCCAAATCCAGCAGCTTTCAATAACAAAGGATGAAATTCATGAAACAAATTGCTCCTCTCTTCATAAGTCACACACTCATATGCCAGGGTAAAGATGTGTTGATAACATTAAAATAGTTTGGTCGCCGATGAATTGTAAATTCCCACCGAGACTTGGGCCTCGCAAGTGAGCTGCGAACAGCATGATGCTGGACACAGAATGCATTCAGATTGTGGTATTCACTGCTTCATTTTTTATAATATTTTTAGGATAAGAGCTAAGGAACACCACTGGGAGATTTTGGTAGGCAGCCTTGAGGGGGAAAAAAAGAGCAAAATATGCAGAGGCGATTTAATGAACATCCACGGTTCTTTAGCGCCGTACGGGTGTAAATGTGATCTCTGCTGACTGAGACTTTTGGGGGCAAGGGAACAAAGGACAAATTTACATGAATTTCCTTTCTGACTAAAGGTAGCGCATTTGCACTCTCTAAGCCGAGAGCCGCTCTTCAGCCACAGGAGAATCGCACTAAGCAGGTACTGCTCACGGCTGCTCCACCCTGCAACGCTCCGCCGGCGCATCTGCTCCGGGAAGAGCTCTGCTGAAGGGGAGAGAAGTTTGGTTTTCGGGCACCTTGGGACTCTTCTGCTGATGCGATTAAAGGAACATGGAGGTGCCCGAGATCTGGACCGCTGAGCTCCCAGCTCCTCTCCCCCAGGCACCAGAGAGCTACCAAATGAGTGTCCTTGGGTGGCATTTGTACCTGCAGAGGTTTGCTAGAGGCACTGTTGGCTCCTGCGCTCCCCATGGTGTGGGACGAGAGCCATGTGCTTTCCAAGGTGAGGTAACGAAGGCCGGTGGTTAGCGTCTTGCTGGAAGAGCAAACTGACCTCCTGCGTAAGTGCGACAGGGTGGAGTTGTCATAACGCTATGACAGACCTGTGCCCAGGATGTTTGTTTGCAGGACTCCACACCGAATGCTTGAGGAACCACGTATTTTAAATAAATGAAGGAATAATGCTGTAGTTCTGCTCTTTAGTTTTCCCCAGTTACCGTTTTAATCAGATCTTTGAGTTATCCACCACAATTTGAACCCAACCAATCTACAAGCAAAAAAAAGCAGTAATAGATGGCTTGCCGTGCCAGTTTTGGTGAATACCTCACTAATTTCAGGGCGTTTGGAGGACAGCATTCAGCCTGCCCTCTGCAATTAGAGCCCTGAGCTCTGCAGCAGGATGCTGCGACTTCAAGCCCAGGGCAGGGGAGGGGGACCCAACGGCCTGGAGTTCTTCGCGCAGGTCAGGACACTTTGGCAGGACCCAAAAGGGTTAACAAACAAACTGCCTGAATTGCTTTGTTCACTGGAAATCTAATCAGATGTTAACCTACAGTCTATATCCAAGCAATCCTTTCCTTATGATAGTGATTAGTATTACACTCAGAATGAATAGACCAAGGAAAGATTCCTATGGTAACCTTCAAAATGCATTCCATCGGCAGGCTCTGCCTACTCACAATAATTACATTCTTAACTCGTCTAACAAACGGCATGCTAATTAGCTGCTTAACCAGCCTCAGCTCATTATTACCAAGGTTGGGCAGGCTTGAGTAAAGTGACCCAGAGAGAACAAGCCCACTTAAAAAAAATAATAGTAATAATAAGACATTTGTCAGATTTGCCATGAAGATGGACCTCCTCCGCAAGGACAGGCCTCTCTTTGTGTGTGGATTGGCCTTTTGGCAAACCAGCGTCCCCTCGGCAGCACGCTTCAGCTTCCTCCGAGCTACGCCTCCCGGGCTGCATCTGCTGGCAGTTGGCATCTGCGGGGCTCAATAGTGAGCTACCAGAGCGTCATCAGGGGTTGTCCCAGACACACTTGCCGATGAGCAATGGTCTTGCTCCAGGACAGGCTTGCTGGTTGCCCCTAGACGTGGCTGGCCTTTGCTGTCTTAGCTAAGCTCTCTCCACCTCCACACCGGGGAAATCCAGGCGGGTTGTGTGATAACGATTGAACCGCGGGTGTTTGTGCTTCCAAGTTCTTTAATATTTACCTCTGCAAAATGCCGAGCTTTCTCTGAGGCTTGAACCCAGCACCCTGCACGGTTCAGCAAAGGTGTCTCAAACAGGGCTGAGGTACATCGTTCAGATCCGTACCGCAGACTAAGGCTGTACTCGCTGGATACTAAAAGTGTTGGTGAAGGGATCTCTGGAGGTCATCCTGCTGCCTGAAAGATATTATCTCGTTGAGTACATTTATAATACTAACATGTAGAGAAACCATTTTCTCGGGGTTTGTTTCATACTGGGATTTAGGCTAATCTGAGTGGTCTAATCAAAGGGGTTTTATTTTTCTGAGGATCCGTTTAAACTGAGCTAAAATATTTCGTGGACATTGCTATTTCAGATCAATCCAGCCCTGGTTTGATCTAGTTCAGTTTAGCACAGGTTAGCTAAATTGAAGATGGAGTAGTGAATAACTTATGCTGTAGCACAGAGGGCATGTACTGAAGGAAACTGAACTTCCTACATTCCTGAAACACAGTAAAAGCACGAGGATGCTCGTCCCCTCGGGCACTGTGCTCCGTGTGCCCTCTGATTTGAGAAAGCCTGTTGCGGTGGGGTTTCTGTTCAGGGTCTCGCCCTGGATGCCATCTTCTGCTCCTGACAGCCATACTCCATCCAGCTCCTCCGTTCTGTAGTCTCTCATCTGTTGTGGTCTGTCTTTGAGGATGAAGGAATTTCCTGTGGTTTGGGATTTCATCCGCTGCCTCCAGATTTAAGCAGGGTAGGATGGGCTCATCAGCTACTGAAATACGCACGCCATCATGACTCTGCTGTCGGTCTTGGGATAGTCTCTCTAGTCAGAAAGATGCTAATCTGAGCCTCACCTTGTGTTTCATCAGCTGTGTTTGCTTTGTTTGCTTTCATTGTTTTCTCACAAAATGTTTAATTTCCTGCTGGTCCACAGCAGTGATATACTTTCAACATATGGAGAATAAGGAGAATAGCACTTTCATCGCTTCTTTTGGAAAGGTGTGTGGTGGGGGGGGTTTGTTTGGTGGTTGGTTGTTTTTTTTTAGAAATGTTAACACCTGAGATGGGGGAAGTCCCAAATGGTTCCATTTCAACAGCCCTTGCAAAGGCACTTTCCAAACAGGAGTGTGTTTGGGAGGCTCCTGCTTCAGAAAGCACTCGAGATCCAGTTGTCTTTATCGCTAGTCAGGTTAGCTTACAGTAGCTCATGTGGTTAAGAAAAGATCACAAAAGCGAGGGGTTTTAAAACTCTTTTTACAGTTCTTCAGTGTCAATCCACAAAGTTAATCCTAATGTAAACAAAGAATAACACGATTTGTATGCCACTAAATGCAAACTTGTGATATTGCAGAACGCTGCAATGGTGAGGTTTGCTCTAAATACAATCTGTTCAGTTTTTATGTCCTTAGACCAGCTGGAAGCGCAAGCTCTCTTACCGTGATTTCAAATATTGATTTGGTTAGCATACATCAAAACATTACCTTAATATACTAAGCAGAATGTTTATTTTTGGGTTTCACACTTCCAACCCTTTTAACACCTTAATGTGCTCTTGCATTTTGCTGCACTCCTAATTATTTTTCCCCCTCTTCACCTCTGCAGTTTATTCTTACATTGTTGAAATCTAACCATATGAATAATGAAACAAAGCTAAGCACACTCTCTCCAACAGAATACAGTTTTCTCCCTGTATATGCTTACAGAGAACCACAGGCCACAGAGTACAAAATTCCAGTAAAAAAAAGTAGCTGTGCGTACAATTTGTGTAATGCTTTTGACTGTCACAAGATGGTCTTAGGTTGAATGAGAGGCAATTTCATTCTCAAGTATAGGTACAGAGAGTTTTAACTTTTTGAAATATGTATTTCTCTTATTAACAACAGCGACTTTCTTCATCTTTATCTAATCGTGTTTATCAGCAGAATAGAAATGCACATGTCAGAGCAAAATATATTGTTATCTCTCTTCCTCTTCAGAAAACTTTGGCAAACTTTGTGTCAGTAAAACCTGGAAATGGTTTTTGTCCCCACGCGTATATGTGTTGATTTTTTCAGTTGTTAAATTGTGCCTTTCTTTGTAAAGGCGAGGCTGGAAAAGAGGTGTGTACAACTCTCTAGGCAGATGTTAAAAGGATTAGGATTTGCGAAGTTTCAAGAAGTCAGACATCTTTTAATACTCCTGTAGGTGCTCAGTGTTTTTACTGTTCCCATAAGCAAAGGCTGTTCACGAACCAGAAAATATCAGCACCAGGATGGTGCAGCCACTTAGACAAAGCATGATTAAGGGATGGATACCTATTTTGGTCATCAACTTATTTTTCTCCAGTGTAATACTTAATTATATATATCATGCTACATACACCTTTATCTTGGCTGGATGGGAAATATATACTGGTGATCATTTTCACAAATATCCACTTGGATTCTGAGTGTGTTTAGCCCTTTGGTTTTCGTTGTTAACGACTCTCCTACTAGCTGGTCTTCCCTGCAGGTGGAGCAGTGTTTGGGAATAGTGTGTGTCTGTGGTAAACAGAACTTATATTTCTATCCGAACATTAAAAAAAAATCCCCAAGAATTGCCGTCTGAGTTCCTGTATATTCACCAATTGCAGAATAGAAACGATGCCATGTGAGTGATGCATCCAACCAAAAGAGAATAACGGAGCTCGTATTTCAGCTCTTGTTCGGAAGCTGCTTATTGCTGCAAGTTGAGACCTAGGCTAGTAAAACAATTCAAGAAAATTATACATTGCTTTCAGGCCAGCTCACTGTAGAATTATTATTGCATGTGACTCTGCTACGAGCCATTGGGTCAGCTTTAACAGCTGCAGCTACGCGCCCTGCTACAAAGGGGAGAAAAGCCTGATTTTTATTTATTTGTTTGTTTGTTTGTTTGTTTATTTATTTATAAAGCACAATATTTTTACCCAAGTTCTGTGTTGAATGGTGAATGTGATTTTAACCATTGCGAATGGAATGAGCAATAACCAAAGGTTTCCACTTTGTCAGGAATCCCTATCGGTCAGTCACAAGTTTGACAGTCGTGGTGGCTTGTCAGCGGAACGCAGCTTGCTGAATTCCCGTCTTTCCACGGGAACGTAACAAAAGCTCAGGGAACGTGGTCAGTGGAGAAAAGTATTTTAAAAATCATGCAGGGAAATCTAAGCTTTCTTACGTGTTTGGGAGCGGGCTGCTTGTATTTTGCACTGGTAACAAGTAGGGCAGATGACAGTACTCCCACCCCCTGGAGGCACAGGATTTGATGTTAAGAATTTTTTCCTTACTGGATGAGCGCCTTTCTTGTGGCTACAGTTGCTCCTCCGTCCTTCAGACTTGATGTTGACATACAGACATCGCATGCGGGCTGGCCTGCGTGGTGTTAACAGAAGCGCCGGCAGCGCGGCACCGTGGGTTGGCAACACGAGCCGATGGTCCCCGGCGCGGGCAGCGCTGGCACGGGCTGTCCTTCGCCCTGCAGGCCTGCCGGCTCCTTGCGATGGGGAGGGTCGGAGTGGATGTGCCAAGTGGAACGTGAAGGGCTTTTATTTCTTCCAAGTCAACGCGAAGTGTTAGAATTGTATAGCGTACCATCTAGAATAACCCAGTGAACGGGAAAATAAACAGCTAAGTGGATGCAGAAGACTTCAAGTCATCTGGCCCCAGGTTTTTCAACAGTGTCAAGTGATTTTTGTATCTAAAATTTCCTTTCACCGCTGATGCGAGCAGTGATGTGTGTTAAGAACCAGCTGAAACTTTTGCACTAAACCCTGCAGAACCTCCTATTATGTTGGAGAAATTCTCTCCCTCTCCCTCAGACAAGCTGTAACTTCTGAATGCCCCAACCCTGCTGGTAGGGAAAGTGGAATTTTTAGCAAGGAGATACTTAGTTTTCTAGAAGTGAACCAGAAAGTGCTGGAAATCTTCCTTGCTGCTCGAAAATTGGTGGGGTTCCAGGTTGTGTAGCTGTTGGTAGCCAGGGCCCTGCAGATTTGGGGTGCTTGTTTGAACGACACCTCCAAAGCTACCTGAGCTACCCCTCCTAATGCAGCTGGAGCCTGTGGTTCTGGACGAGCCGCTAGCTCTAAACTGGAGCATATTCATGAACCACCCCCATTTGTATAACGCAGGGAAGGAACAAGGAGTATGAAAACACAGCGTCTGAGATCTCTGTGAAAGATTCTTATTATCCTGCCCCAGATGGCACCAGCTGTACTCCTGGACCAATACTAAATGACTGTGGCTTGTGCCAAATATGTACTTGAGTGGGTTGTACATGCCCTTTACAAATAGAAGTTGAATGTTAATAGATACTGAATGAAACCCATTGCCAAACCAAACAGAGCCCCTGGATATATACAGGGCATGCAGGGAAATTATACATTTCAGCAACGCTTGCCACAGAATGTGTGCAAAGGATTTCAGAGTGTTGGTGGATTTAATGGGGTCGCTGCTAATTCTCTGTATGCTAATGGCTGCGTGAAGATGCAGGAAGAAGAATGAGGAAAGGTTAAAAGACCACTGCACTGATATCATGTAAATTCAGGATAGGGTCAGCGTATGGTGTTGTAAACAACATCACATCTCGGAGTACATGGAGTTCTGATCCTTTCAGGTATTCGAGCCTTTGTCTGCTGATATAACGCTTGCCTGTCAGCCCCACGGTCAGAGGCCCAATCTTTTTTTCTTCAGTTGCTGAAAAGGTCCCAGCGCCACATCGGGGCAACATACTGGCTGCCTATTCTCCTTCCCTATGGAACGCAATCACTGGACAACTCTGCTATAATTCACTCCCTGGCCAGCCCTTTGAAAAGGTGGGCTGCCTCAGCGCTGTTAGCCCAGCAAGATAAATCATGTACTCGAAATTAACTTCCATTGAAAGGAAGGGGTGGAAGAAAAGCCGACTGGTCAGGCGGAGCATGCTAAAGAAAAGATGACTAGAGTTGATAAATGTCATTGCGGATAATTTGGGGGCTGTGATTAAGATCTTATCTAGGTAGGAAGTAAATAGAAAAGACTTAATAAAAGTCCTACCCAGGGATCCGTCCTTATGAACTTGTGAAGTTTTAATTTTTTTTAAGTGAATATTGAAGAGAGCACCAGAAAGGTCTTCATTAAAGGGAAAGTTGTTTTCTGGGTGCTGCCTAAAGAGATTCGAAAAGCGTCTGGGTGAAAATGTACGTCTTCCCCCCCGCTCCTTTTCCTCTTCCAGAGGAGAAAGAAAGCATCTTTGTCTAAAAATTCCTTTAAAAAGTTAAAGGATAAACAACTGGGGGAGAACCGATGAGGATTTCTGGGTAACAATCATCTGTTTTTTCTCTTCTCTTTTTCTTTCTTTAATGAATGGGCTTTACTGCCATAAAATTCCCTACAAATAAAATGTAACCTTATCCCCAATATGTGTAAGGGAGAGAACGCAGAGGCCTGTTTGTCCATAAATTCACATACTGTTCGCTCAGAAAGCATAAACTGCCTCCTATTTTTATTGTACTGGCTAGAATGTGCTTTTATTATATTATTAGCAGTAGTTTGCTTTTTTTTTTTTTAGTTCGACCAATTACTCCAGCAACCTGCAGCAATGAGCAGAAAGCGGTAGTAAACTCAGTTAACATCTGTGAGCCGGAGTGCCGGGGACGCAGAGCCCAGTGTGAATTCCCTGATTCCCTGTCAGCGGAGAGGCGGGCAGCGTCCCTCCTCCCCTCCCGGCACCCGGCTGGAGAAGGCACGCACCGCCTTCACAGCGCCCGGCCAGCACAGACAATCCCGAACAGCTGTACAGCTGTTTTCTGTGTATAGACTTCTGTTAGCTAATGAGAATGTTTAAAATTTTATTGAAGAGTGTATCCTGTGATCTATAACCTACCTAATCCAAATCTCTGAGGGATATTGAACTGCTAGAGGTTTCCAGAACCCTTGAAATGCCACCTCCTAAATTACCCAGGCTTCTTATTTACTTCCTCCGTATCTTTTTACTACTTTCCCCAGCATACAGAACATATTTTGATACCAAAACTGGGTAACGTGCTTAAAAAAAATAGTGAAAAAAGAGCAGATAAGGGCACATAGAAAGGAGATGTGAAGAGCCAGGGGCACTGTATTGCTGCCTCGACTTGGGCAAATCAAGTTTGGAGAATTTGGAAGACAGAGAAAGATATTGGTGTGTCTCTAATCCCTGTGTGTCTCAAAGTTCTCTTCCTGCTGTTCCAAAAACAAACAGGAAAAAGCAAGAGCGAGTAGTTACAAGCGGTACATCTTTCAGAAAGGCTCTGATATTGAGTAAATTATTATACAGTAGTGAAGGACAAAAGCAGAACCCGCAGTGGCAAAGGGCTGTTATTGCACACTCGGACCAGCAGCTGCATCGCAAAGGAAGCTTTGGTGTGACGGGGACGTTTCGACAGAAAATAAGACATTTCCAGAGCTCGGTTGAAGCTGGTCTTCAACGCAGATAAATTTTCCTGTGTGTGCAGAGGTCAGTGTGACACAGACCGGGCTTCACTTGGCCAAATAGAATGGTAAAACCACCCAGCTGCAGGTGTGGGATGGGGAGGGCCGATCCCGCACCACGGAGGCCGTGGAAAACACTCTGCGGAACCTTGGGAAAGGCAAGGGATAACCAATATCGTCAGGCTTTTACGAGAGCTGTACCAGCTTTACTAGCTATGCTGGCTAGAAGGTGCGGTAACTGCAGTTTCAACTCCCAGACGCCTGCAGCTTTCTTTGTAATTAAACACTTACTTAAGTGTGTGACTGCCTTGTTGCTTTCTTAGCCTGGGGAGAGTTGTCTTGCTTGTATTTATTTTAAGATCCTGCAATAACAAAACTTGTGAAGTTCGGATGGAAACTGCAAATTCCACTCAGCAAAAACACTGAATTATTTCGTAGGAGCAAGAGCTGAAAAATTAAGTCTTTTCTTTCCGTTTGTAAATTCCCCGTGTGCTGATGCAGATTTTTATACGTACAGTCACTATTTACAAGTATGAGCCAAAGTGTAGAGTTTAGTGCTTTATAAAAAAGCAACGTCTGCCTCAGGGAATTGGTTAGGAGGTACTTCCCATCAGAGTGTCGTTGGTCACTTGAGCCGCAAGAGACTCTGCTGCTCCATTATGGGTTATCTGTATTAAAAAAAAATAATCATAAAATGGCTATAAATGTTGGCTATCAGGTGATAAACAGGTGCTGTTCTTGTGGTGCTTTTCATGCCCATAAGTGTAGAAATACCAACGGTTATGATAACAAAAATTCCGGTGCGAGCTAACAACCATTTACGCAGCTACTAGTGAACGATAAGGGACATGAAAATGATTTAATGGAACTTTCATCAGATTTTTGGGGAGATGTTTTGTGAACGGTGTTATGAGATGCAAACATCTCTTACCTATGAAACGTAAAAAAGAAAACTGCAAGTTTGTAATACAACGAGCACGCAACGTGCTTCTGTGGTTTATGCATCTGAACATTTTCTGCCAGCTGTCTGCTCTGCTTTTCGGAACTGATGACAGCACAGGTATTTCCATTCTTCCTTTGAATAAATTTCGAAGGTAGTTACTGAGCTGACTGTTTTTCTCGTGTATTCTTATTGATTCGGTCACCCGCCAGTCTTCTGCTGGCCTTTTTGTATGTTTGCTGTAGAAAATTAAACGTTCTTTAGAGATTTCTCCACTGAAATCTAGTTTCAAATACAAAACCCATCCTCATTCAAAACATATTTTGAGTCTAACTCATGAACGCTTTCCAAGCTATCGACATCATCATTTTCCAGTGATCTCATCAGCATGTCAAAATCTCCCTTGTTAATGGCTCTGAGAAAACTGTGGACCCAATAAACTCCGTGTCAGGTAAAGAATACAGTGAGGATTGGAAAGTGACAGATAAAGCAAATATCCTGCCCCTAAACAAACACAGCAGGACAGGAGAAGATGACAAATGATGGGATTGTGTCAGCTTGAAAACAGATTGGACTAATGGCATGCTGGACTTTGCACTCCGGGGGATCAATACTCTATCAGGCAAGAGAGCTCGAGACCTTGTGAATAGCGTTTGTACGGACAGAAGAAAGATATTTGCTGATAGCGCCTTCGGTGCTCGCACAGCACCGTCTCCAGCGCACGGTAAAACTCGAATTTAAGCCTGAAAGGGGAATTCTGCGCGGCGTGATTTGTACAGGCTGAGAGGAACCTTTCCTTCTGGGAGTCCTTCCCTCAGCGCTGGAAATGGAGACGGGGCAAAGCCTGTGTGCGAAGTTCCGGCTCCGCGCCGGGGGCCGCCAGGCTTCGGGCTCTCTCGGCTTCTTTCGTTCCAGCCTTCTCTTTTTTTGGTTTTTGTTTTTTCTTGGGGGCAGGGATATGGAATGGAGTACTTATGAAGAGAGGAAAAAAAGGTTTATTTCTTGGACTTAAGGGAGGCCGTGCACATAAAAAGAATACTTTTTTTCCTGTCTTTGTCCACTTCTGTTCCCAAACCCTCCAGTTGGTATAAACTGTGTTCAGTCTATGTGGAACACTGAAAAACTGGTGGGATGTGATTTTTCCCTGCTATTCTGCTGCATGGTGCAGAAATACGCCCCTTCTTCAATACAAATATGCGTTTATGTATATATGGGGAAAAAACCTAGCTGGCAGTCGTTTGGGATAGGCAGATCTTGTCCGTGTGTCTGATCCCCCGACAGCGGGTGCAATGCCAAGCTGCAGGCGAGCGGGGTGTCCCAGCACCAGCCCTCAGGAACCCTCCCGCTCTTCCCCAAGCACCATCTCCTCGTCCAGCAGGATTTCTCTGCTACCTGGGTCTGCTCTAATTTTCACCTAAAGAAACATTTCCACTAGCGGGGGCCACCAGAGGTGTAAGGCTAAAGATTTGTTTTCAGTAGCCATGTTCTTTTCAGCCGCTGGTTGCATGGAGGACTTAAATTTTATGTTAAGCATTGTTCTGATTTTCTCTTCAACTCCCACAAGGGAGGAAGGCGGCGGACGTGGTCTACGGGCTCTCTAAAAGGGAACGGTCCTCAGAAATGAAGAGGGGGGGTTCCTCATCACCCAGGGGATGAGGTGTAAAGCAGTTTAGGGCTTTCTTTTTTGGCAGCGGAGGAAGAGAAGTAAGAACGTGCACACCTGTATGTGCAACACTGAAATGTCACTGTAATAAAAGGAAGGGAAGAGTCTGAAAAATAGCTCGAAGAGAGGGACGTGGAAGGCACCCACTGCCCCCGAGCAGGGTGTGCGCTCCTGCATCTCCCACCGGAGCCAGAGGGAAAGCTCAGACTCCCTCTCCGTGGAGCAGCCTGCGCTCGGATATATCAATTACTGCTGCTCAGAAGCCTTTGGCATAACTCTTGTCGAGCTTTTAAGTTTTCTACCCGCCGCCACACGTTTTCCAGGGGCCAGTTTGTTTTTTTCGTTGTGTTCTTAAGTCAGGCTCTCCAGAGACTCCTCCCCGCCGACCGGCGAGTCCAGAGTCCTGCTGCGGTTGCCAGCCCGGGCGGCACCCTTCCTCCCCTTCCTCCCCTTCCTCCCCTTCCTCCCCTTCCTTTTCCAGGGGCCGCCACACAGCCCCTTCTCCCGTGCCCGGTCAAGAGCGCGCAGCCGGCCCCGCGGCGCGGGGACCCTCCGGCCATCAGCCCGGGCGGAGGGCGGCCGCCCCATGGCAGAGGGATGCTGAAGCCTTGCTCTGGCAATTTTCTGTATTGCGCCAGCAGCGAGGAGGTTTAATGCGAAGCTGAAAGGTTCCTGATGGGCCTCTTCGGCGTTTCGAGTGTTGACTCAGTCCTGTCCCTCCTTTTTCCATGTCTCGAAAGCCTCCGACGGCTTTGGGGAGAGCAGCGGAGGGGATTGCCCGGGGCTCCGGGCTGCACCCTGCCGGGGGGAGTGCACCTTCCTGTAAAACACACCTCATCTGCTACGTTCGAGTATGTTTTATTAAAAATACACATTCCTGTCATTTTGAGAGTTTTCCCCTCTCATCTGGCACGCTCGAAAGGGTTAACTGTTTTCTGATAAATTGCACTCTCTTTAATAGCTATTAGTTGTTTACCTGAGCTAATAAGATTAATGTCGTATTGAATATGGGGAAAAAATCCCTTGGATAGACCAACACATGCTTTTAGATTTATATGCTAATCATCACGAGCATGAAATTAATGCTAAGGAGACATTGCAGGAATGCTTTTGCTTCATCAAGAAAACAGAAAGAATTAACAAACTTCGGCATGACCTTAAATATCCCATCCTACAGATCGCATTGAAGGGCTCACAGGAATGAGATCAGGACCGCTCGCGTGAGCGAGGGTTTGTAGGATCAGCCTTGAAAATGTGTATTTTTAACTTTGAAAGGTCAGGTTCAGAACCCAGGAGATCCGTATATTGCTTGTGCTTTTCCAAGGTGTTTATTCAGCTTTAAAGTCTCTTCAGAAAGAGAAGGAAAGAAAGCCTCTTGTGTGCCTATCAGTTTCTCTGTTGATATTTCTCTCCACTCATTTGATATTTTAGATAAATAGGCATTATCTCATCTGAAGGAACTCTTTGGAAGGCAGCAAGTATTTTTTATTAGAGTCTAACAAGCTGCTATTTTAGAAATTATATATATATAACTGTGCTATGGAAAGGCGGGGTTTATATAAAGGCCGTTTAATAAAAAAAGCAAATTAAATTCCAAGAAAAATATATAGAAATCAATCATGGAGAAATTTAGCTATGAACAACATAAATATTTTTAATGGGGTAGTTTTTAATTAAAATCAAGTATTCTCAATTTGTGTAGAGGTACTATAACGCACGTGAGTAGCAATAACCTATATGGGCACTTTGTAAAATAAAACAATTTAAAAATAAATGTATTTTGGCCCCCAAAAGGCTGTGTATATTCCCCCTACTTTCCGCCTCTCGTAAACACTGATGCAATGCAAATTAGGAGTTGTTGAAATTGATGAAGCTTAAATGGAAACGTGATCCTACCGGCCTTGTGCAGAAAAGAAAGCTCTGCAGAGGTGTGCCACGCACACACACATCCTTCGTACACGTGACAGATTTGATGAAATGCTGCAGGATGGGCTAAATACCAACTTTCCCTTCCACTCGCTGCGATTACGGCACCTCCAGGTGACCCAGTGGCAGCAGTTCTCCCAGGGTGTGCAGTTCCCGAGTTACACCTTGTGCCACGAGCCGGGGAATTCGGCCGGCTGGGATTTCATTCCCCCCTGTACCATTCACAAACGCAGAGCCTGCAACGAAGCGGTCTCCCCCCCTCCCCGCTCACCTTGAGGGTGGGGGGCCCCTATTGTTTTCATACCAATAACACATTCCCAGGGCAACACGGAAGCTGAAAGGGAATTGCTAGGGCATAGGAGCCATTATGAAGCTGGAATTTGCTTCCTAAATACTTTTTTGACCGACATTCTCTCCCCGCTTTCCAAGACTACTGGAAAAGAGGGAACGCTCGTATACCCCGCTTTTATTGCCGGAGGCAAGGAGGTTGGAGAAGAGAGAGTTGCCAGTTAAGGGTCTCTGCTCCGTGGGAGCTGACCTGGCTTAAAATCAGATTTGGGGATGTGTACTGGGGGAGGGGGGACAGGCAGAGCGCAGTTTAGTCTCAGTATTGTCTGGCTGGCTTGGTTACTGACATGATCTCACTGCTTCTGGTTGTCAGACAGTACTAAAATAATAGAAATGATATGCTGAGAATGAGAAAGTGAAGCCATTTTACGTATATTTCAAATGTTGCCTGTTTTTCTGAATTTTCTTGAACACCAGCGATTTAAACCAACTAACAAGCAGAAACCCCCGCTCTTATTATCTTTTCTCTTTTTCCTGTAATTTATGCATAACGTGTGCTCAGAGAAGCTAGAGGAAAAAGGAGTGTTTTGCATTTATTTTGGCTTGTCTTCCCTTGTAACACGGTTGCTTGGGCCAGAGAAATTGCACGTCATATGGGTGGTGGGGTGGGGGCAAGCTTTGAGAATCCCGAGAAATGCTTACATCTCTTTTCCGCTTAGCTTTAATAATAAATGCATTGCTTCACTGAGGCATTAATTGGAATCAGTCGATGTATATACTAAATTAAAGCTAATTCCCCACTCAAGTATCTCAAAGGAATCTACTGATTTTGGTTTTTTTTAAGAAAATGAGAAAGCTTAGACGTGTCTGTGACCAAAGCCGGTGGCCAAAGGATTCCTCACCTGTGCGGCACGAGGGATTTGCACGCCCGTATGTGTATTGCACGAAATAAGGATATTTTGCATTTTCAGAAGCATTTTGTCTAAAATGCGAACTCTGAAAAGAGCCTAGATGCACGTTATGAGTTATCTGTGGCGTACCCAGCTACTGCAGCTAGTTACCTTAACAGCCAGCTGCACATGAAGGAAAGTATGTGCGTCGTATTTGACAAGTAAAAATGCATTGAATCTGCCACAGTCATTTGTCTTTATTGTAGCCCTAATTTGAATGAAAGCAAGCGCTAATAGAGGACACGGTTTAAGAAAACTCTGCACATTGGCAGAAATATCTTGCAGAGGGAGAAACTTCTAGTATGATTTAATAGCGTGGTTTATCTTTGCTCCTGGCAAAGTTTGCCAGCGTGGTGATGCTGGTTCCTGCNCCCCTCCAAACTTCCCCAGTGAATTCATCTAGAAACATATCGATTCCATGCTGCGAGAGAGCGGGACAGTGCCCTGCTCTGCAGAGAGCTCTCGCTGTTTCCCTTTTATGAACAGTCACAGACTGTGTCTGTCAGCATTGCTTGTCCTGTAGTACGTCTTCCTTGTGATTCACAATACGAGCTGCTCATCAAGGCAAGACAGACGTGTTAAATAAAGTGCCATCAGGCCTGCTCGCTTGCACAGTGGTAGCCCATTGTGCTGCCATACGGGTGAGCTGGGGATGGGTTTGTCCCTTTGGAATCCTTTTTAATTGTCTTTAACATGATTCCAGCTTGAAATGATATTTCAATTGAAAAAGAACTCGGGGGACAATTACCTTCTTCCGCGTCTTTGTAAATATTCATGTGCTGATTTGTTCAGAGGGGGAGTTGGGGGTAGGAAGCAGGGACAGGAAGAAGTGGGAAGAATCTGACAATTTTAAGTGTAAACGTTAAGACCTTGGATGGAGTAGAACTAGAAGCGAAAGCCACCTACTTTCAAATACTTGTTTTAGGGTTGTTTTTTTTCCTTCAACTATTTTTAATGCAACACAAGATGAAGCACAACTATTCTCTGACCAAATTCAACAAGTGCAAGGGCTGTAAAGATGTGTTGTGCTGTTGGGGAAGGCAGCCAAATGATAAAAACTTCCTTGTGAACAAAAATTAGCTGCTCCATTTCGCCCCTTTTTTACCCCTCCCCCCCACCTGTCTTCCAATAGAGATCCTAACAATTTACGCTGCATTGAAGAACGTGATACATGACTCCTTAAGATCTTTGAAATTGTTTTGGGAATTCTTCTAGTTTTGGTGACCAAATGGAGATACCCGAACGAGGCCGCAGGTTTTGCCTCTTAAATTCTGCTTAACCCTTCTTCTCTCTCCCAGTTTGCACATCTCCTGCATGAAACTGGGTGGTCCTTTTCAAGCGCGGGCCTATGGTGGCCCTGTGGGCGCTCTGAGTTGTGGGCTTCCCTCCAACAGATGCTGCTGACTGGATGCTAAATTCCCTTGCGACGGTAACTTGGCAAGTTTGTGCTAGGTAGTATCTGAAGACTAAGGCATTAATTCAGCTCTCCAGAGAAAGATGCTTTGTGCAATCAAACTCCTCCCAACCCTCTAAGAGCAATGTTAAGGCTTTTAATATTGTGCTTTCTGGGTCCCATAGGAGGCTGGGGAAAATAGAAATACTTTTAACAGTCAGGTTCTAGTTTAAAAAAAGAAAAAAAACCCAAACACACCAGACCCTAAATAATTAAAAAGATGGATACAGTCTGTTTTGGAGCACTTGTTTATTCAGTATTATTTAATTTCCCAAATATTAGGTTTCCCTTTTCCGTCATCAACACCCCTCCCATGGGATGCAAGTTACCACCAATTTCATTCTTCTGAAGCCTCATTAATGTCACCAGTTGTTCGCTTTGACTTATGGGCTTAAATTACCAGAGACTGGAACAAGTGTAAATATAGTTGGGCTGCCCTCGAAAAGCCCATCCACACTTCAATATTCTGCAGTAAACAAGAGCTGAGAAAGTCAGGAGGCTACAAATGCGGCTGGGGTATTAAGATAAATCCCTCAAAAACTCCTTCTCAGCAGACAGAACCTAAACCAAATAGTGTAACAACACCAGTTGCGACAACATAGTAAAACCAGAAGATGCACAGGTACTGGACACAGAAGAAATATAATGCTAAATACCTAAGCAAAACCAGGGCAGATGGGTAATTGCTGACCATTCACTCCTCACTTGCGTTTGCAGCACAAGGACTGTTGCTGCTGACAAGGAACACAGGTGTCTGCTCTTAATTACACAAAGCATATTAATGACAGAAAAAATCATGGCTTAAATGGGAATGGTGAGGGATGTGAGACACCCCTTGCCCCGTATTGCTGAAGTTGTTTCCCCCAGCAGAGAAAGCATAGTTAGAGCCCACCCAAGGCTGAGGGCATAGCACCGCTGGTTTCTCACAGGGCTTTTTCTGTTGGCTCAAAGAACACTTACTTAAATACTGGGGAGATGCACTAAACTAAGAAACACATAAAACTTGCTGTCATTCTTTACTTTCTTCTTAGATGATGTAGTTATAAAAGTACACGTGTTGCTCCATGCCTTTTAAAGCTTCAAGCTGTAAAACAGAATGTAATTACCCTGCAAATAACAGGGGTACTCCAGACTGGAGCGCCAAAGGAGCTTCAAATAGGAGAAGGCCAAGTGCTTTACAGCAAGGGGAAAAAATGGGTTGCACATAGAGACAGTCAATAATCTTAGGTTGAGCAACACACACTCAGAAATATTTCCTGAACTTCACAGTTTTACAAGAGGGTTTATAATACTGGCAGCATAGTGGGATGATGATTTAGTATGAAAAAACCTGGGTTTGACTCGCGTGCTTGTGGCCTAATGAACGTAGCCACAAGAGTTAAATAATTTCACGTGCCGACATGAAACTGTTAGTACAAGAGTTAAGTGTAAGAAGTTTCATCCTTGCTATTTCTCCTCTGAAGAAGAGCTCTTTGGTATTTAGAGTGGCGACAGGATATAATAAACTCGTTAACATGTCAAAAATCTTGCGTTGGGAAAACCTACGTGGCTGGTCTGGTCTCTTTAGTTTTGTTGTGCAGTAAAACGCAGCAATTAGTGCTGTGACTGGAGGAGAGGCTGGAGGGAACAAGCCAGGCGTAGCCAGGGATGAGTTGGCAAGGCATTCCCGGGAAGTGCCGCCTGCTTTCCAGCAGAATGTGCATGAAGCCAGTGCGACATGAAAATGTATGTTAACAGAGTGCTTACACAAGCGTAGACATACAAAGAAACCAGGATCTGAGAAGTACAAATACACTGTATTTGCAGACACAGCCTCGTATCGCAGACGTAAAAGGATGAAGGACAAATGGGATTTACTAGGACAAAGTTTTTCTGGTAACAGATAACACAGGTTTTTGTTGCATCTATTTTTCATTTGTTTTAAAGGTTTGAATTTGCAGGCTGTTTGGGCGATTACAAACTACAGATGTTAATTAAAAACAAAACAAACCAACAACAAGCAACAGGAAAAAGTTCCTTGATAGGGAACAAAAACATTTTTGTTGAGGCCTAATAGAAGTTTGAGCTTTGTCCTAAAGCTCTCTCTAGTCTGCAGTGCCTCTCGCTTATTGAATAAGTGAAATGAAGCCCTTGGCGAGAGCTAGTAAGTGTGGGACAAAGGGCAGCAGTGAAAAATGAACACAGTTTCAAAATGCAGAGAAACAGATGTGAATCTGCAACAGAGAAAAGGAGGAAGGGAAGCCCATTATGGAGACCATACCAAGGGCAGAATTTAAAGCTGCAAAACATTTTGCTTACTGTGTTGCTAGCCCCACGCAGTATTTTACAGACTCGTCCTCTTCATTATCTCTGATACTCGTCTACAGAGAGGCCACTTTTCAAACAATGTCGAACATCTGAAGATTCTTGAGGAATATGCATCAAAAGACCTCAGGCAGGGCGGGGGGAAGGAGAAGGTGGGCGCTTATTAAGTCCTGCTAATGTTAGTGATGTATTGAGTGAAACATCATGAAAAATGAAAGCAAATCCTACTATAATCTTGACAGAACAAAAGGCTTTCAGTTAAAATAGAAAAATGCTAAGGCGGTATATATCAAACATAACTTTTATATTAAATGTGCATGTGGTAGAATATGGATCACATTATAAGAAATGTTGTTTGGCTTTTTTTCTTCAACAAGCACCTAAAGCTCTTGCTTGGGAAACATTTGGACAGTCTGCTGCTTTCTGTTGGTAAAATTAGATTTTCTTGTGTTTTGTAATTACGAGGGATTTGCCCATCTGCACTTGGAAGAGAAAAAATTTTGCTCATCAGTCATTAAGTACAAGGTTTACATGTCTAGCCTGAGTGAAAGTAGCTGTACTTCTCATTCATCTTGTCTTGACAGGATAAAACCAATATATCGAAGCAGTTATTATTCTTTTTAAAAGTCCCACCTTTTATAACCACTTAATGGTATCAAATTTATCCGATGACTCGGTTTCTTTGAGCACAACTTCCCCAATTCTAATTACTGCAACCTTTTGTTCTAAGAATAATAAAATATAAGCCAGAGTTGGCACAGGAGCAAAGTGCCCCCTAGCAAAAGTCAAGTGCTTGCAAAGAAAATAAAACTCTCCTGGTTCCTCCTTGAAGTCCAGTAGCTCTTGCAACAGCAGTTGTTTCCTTTAATGCATTTAATTTGTCACAACTGGAAAAAAAGTCTTTTAAAATACCTCTACTCTTAAAAGTGAATGTAGTCCTCTGGCTCATCTTGCCTGGTGCCGAAGTCATCATCTTGGCAGTGAAGTGAATTCATGTATTAGTTTAGGGCTCAAGCAACATAAACAAAACTCAAGTGGCTGGAGGGAAAAAAGGATCATTATGCGAGTGAAAAAAATTAAACATCTTGACTCAACAAATGCTACAGTCCTGTCTTATACCAGACTGTCTGTATGCCAAGTTACAAAAAGTCATCTGACTTAAGCGGGGGGAGAAAGGGAAACAGAGTGTATGTTTCGATGTGCAGAAACGTAATACAGTAAAAAAGTGGAAAGGATTTTTCTAAATATATTTTTTTTTCAGCTCTTCCTTTATTCCTTTTATGTCTTTAGAACTGTTACACTTTAAATACAGTTGTGCCAAATGCAAAAAAGGGGTTGAAAAGGAAGTTTATATTCCTTATGATAGTGGAGAAAAACAAAACAAAACTCAAGCCGATTTCTTTATGACTGTCCAAGGAGGGCACCGTCACATGTTGGGCTGTCTTCTCGAAAGAAACCATGACAGATTGGAAGGAAAAGATTTCTCTATCCATCTTGTTATGTCACCTCTTATAAATCAACGTATCTTAATTAATTACATTCTTTTCATACCAAGACTTTAAAATTGATGAGGGTGTGCCAGTGTGTATTTATTGCTCATTAGCTGCATGACTCTACAGAGTTTCTGTACTTTATTCCCACATGTTTAAAAACTCCTCAGCATACTGTGGACATCTCATTTTACTGACTGTATGGATAATTGTCTCAGTCACGGTGACTTAATTGTATTGCTATCCTGCAGCAGACATAGGAGATGCATAAAATTATTCTCTGTGCGTGTATGCATTTTTACCTGTCACACGCATGCACATAAATATCTGTACCTAAATGGGCATACACAGGGACCTCAGATTAATTCCACTTAAGGACAACAGCGTATTTGGAAGATCACAGATGCATGAATTTTGATTACTTTTCTCATTTATAAATTAAATATGAAGTCAGCTGCCAAAGGGTTAATTCTGTATGACATCAGCAATAACAGTTCCTTAGACAACTCCGCAATGCAGAAGGTCACACACTAAATATTTCTGTCTCTCATTCTGACATGCCAAAATTTACTTGAAAAAGAAATCAAAATAAGGCTGAAATGGGTCTTTTAACTCAACTAATAGCTAGGTACATTTGAGACGAGCTACAGCCTGAACTGCCGAGAGTGACTTGAGCAAATAAAACAAGGCAAAGTTTAAAGGGAAGCAGTCTAAAATGAGTTCTGCTGGTGACAGTGAAACAGAAATATTTAATGCTGTGGGTACAGATCAGTGTAGCGATCTGGGCAGACCATGCTAGTCCCGTCTCATTATTTCGCCAGTTGTTTGAAGAGCACTAGCCATTCCTGCCAGAGCCGCAAAGGAAATGGTGAGGGGAAGAGGACAACATGGAGAGTTTCCCAGACTACAGCTAGCATAGGGAGATAGCAACCAGATGGAAACTGTCAGTAATAGTGAGGATATTGCTACTGCTGTTTGAAAACGGACAGAGTTAAGGAATGAAGGAAAAGAGAGGGGGAAGAGGCTGAGTGAAAGAGGGATTATACGGAAGAGCAGAAGAGGAGATAATGAAAAAGACGTGGGGAAGGGGCGCGTGAGTAGATCTGGGTTACAGAAGCTTGGCTCCGCAGTGTGCTAACAAACAAGAACTTTGTTACTGAAAAAATACCCGAGTTTACAAAATTTGTTTTAAATTTACCCAAGATGGAGATCTTTCAGCATTTGCACTAAAATCCAGACAAATTTGGTCTCCAAAATAATTAGTAAATAGGACAACTGCTTGGGGTGAAGGTGTAGGTTCATATTTCTGTCTGCTTAATCTGGAGGTGGAATTTAAACCTGGGTCTCCCTCAGCCTGTCACCTGCCTGAAAGCAACCCCATGTAGGCAGATGTGATGCCTCTGGTGCAATAAACACCAGTTCCCCGGCAGAAAGAGGGCACTGGGGAGAACAACTTATTTTCCAGCCTGGCAGTTCAGCATTTACCTGCAGTGAGAGAGGGATGTTGGGTCAAATTCCCGTTCTCTACCAGGCAAGGTTCCCTAACCATCACATTTTTAGCTATTTTGAGGTGGAGCTGTGGTTTGGATGAGGAACCTTAAACAAAAGTTCCTGCCAGGTATACCCAAGACTTTCTCTTTATTCTTGGAGCTCAGAAATAAAGAGTAGCCCCAAGCAGGCACCTACTAAGTCAAGTTGGTTTGTCAAAACCAGCAGTGCTTCCTCTGTTAAGTGATCCTCCCTTAGGGAGGAGGAGGACAGCAACTGAGGGAAGCCAGGTCACTTCCAAGTCAATACTGAATTTAGATCTCAAAGTCCAATTCTCTTGCCCGCTCATTACCTGTGAGAGTTCCCCATGTGCTTGGGTTTTTTTTTTTGTGCTGAAAGACGGCTTCTGTCAGTTCTGAGATCCTCATAACAGCCCGGGCGCTGCGATGCCTGGTGTCGCCTCCTGACTCATTTGTGCAGTTATCTTGACAGCACGGGGTGTGCCTCCCTAATCTCTGGACTTTGCAGTCAGGGATGAAGCTCAATGTTTCTACCAAAGATGTACCTCTTTGATGCTATCAAGCATTATTTAAGATACAAGACAGCTTGAGAGCCTCAATTGCTTTAAAAGAAAATGCAACTCTAAAAGAGTGTGAATCCATGCTAAAAGCACTAAGGCTGAAGTAGGGCTGCTACTGCTTTTATTGGGAACTGAAGCACTGGGACTGTTATCAGCCTAGACCTAGAATATGTTTTGTCCAAACACCAAATTTCTGCATCAAGAGACAGTAAATGGCCTGATAGTGGAAAACAAACATCTGGTCCTCAAGATAAAAGAGAAGTCATCCTTAATTTAGCTTTTAATAACAATTACTTCTTGTTCTATTAACTGATACTCAGCATTGTGTGAAATCTGCTACCTATTCCACCTCCTGAAGTAAGATGCCTGACGAATGAATGATTTGCAAACTGCTAAAGCACCTTGAAAGAAATGCTGGTAAGAGATGATTTGTACTTACGCCCATTCTTTTTAGAATATGAGTTATTTTTATTGTGCAACTTGATTTTTTGATACACCTTTGTATGCAGAATTCTTCACTCGAGTTACCGGGAATTTCTTTAAATGGTGTCAAAATACAGAATGAAATAAGAACAGCTGAGTTTGGTTGTATCCAGTACAACTTGCACTTTGGTTTAATTACTTCGTTTTGACTCTGCTCCAGTGGAGATCTCAGTCTGGCCTCGCAAGTTGTTCATGGTTTTTTACTTTATCCAGACTCGTCCTGTCCAGCAACATAATACAATTTATGTATTCTTAGTATAACTGAAAACATTTTCCATGCATTTTAACAGTGACTCTTCAGCTACAGGATAGGTCGTTCAGCTACTAACATGTTAAGCATGCCAAGATCTCCGTGCTGTCTGTTATTCCTGAGAGGCAGAGAAATCAAGGCTATTTTCTAGCTTTACTTCCTTTTCTGTTTGTTGACAGGAATGACGGCTAGTGAGTAACGGGGAAGATCAGGGCATTGTTAGGTGATCTCACACATGAAGAGTGAGATTCTGAACTGCAGTTCTCAGGGTCTGGAAGCTCCCGTAAAGCAAAGTTTTAACTTGACCTGTCATAACTAATGATCATGCTCTGCTCTCGGGACTAAATAGAGCAGCCACTTTGCAGTGATCCCCCTGGCTGGTACCTGCACCTGGAGCTGTGCAGGTCTGTGCTTTTGCTGCCAAGATAAGGTGGTAACATTAAGAAGGGATGCATTCCACTGGAGTAGTCTCTTTACTTTGAAAATAATGATAAAAGCAGCTCATGAGAAGACGAGCTGAGGTAGAGGTGTATAGTTGAGGTCCCCTATGGCCAGGGGTTGCGGTGCCTGATGGCTGAGGCAGGGAGTTTACAAAAACTTCAATATTTTTGCAGCGGCGTGAAGCTCAGCGCACCTCAGGCCTGGGCGCTGCGTGCGGGGCGCTGGAGACGGTTGCTGGATCCACCGCCATGAATGCTCGTTTGTCGCAGGCCGGGCCCCCCTCTGCCTCCAGCCCTCGGCCCGAGCGGGCAGCAGCCGCCCACCGTGGCGTGCCCTGCACCAGAGCCAGCGGCTCCGGCGGGTCTGGGGGGCCGGTGGCCGGGCTGGCCGTCAGCCGGTGGCACCCCAGGAACAATTCCTCACGCACCATTTCCTCCCCCGGCCTTTGCTAGGAAGGGGCCCTGTGCCTTTCACGCTGCGAGATGCAGGTTTTCCTCCCCGGGAG